>JAJHUR010093106.1:28087-53504 GCA_027495735.1 Lutjanus campechanus
ACACACACACACACAGAAAACCCACCCCCAGTTCAAAAGACACTTAACACTAGCTGTGGGAATGGGCTAAGTGGCCACACTGACTGACCACGCACTTAGAATTCCTGCCTGAGAGAGGCTCCCATTACCTTTCTAGGCCTGAGACACAACACTGCTCACACACACGCACAAATTACACAGGCAAAACACGGATACACATGACTGGAAACAGGTGAAGATGCCTGTGACTCACAGTTACACGTGTCTTCACGCTTGCGCTTTTTCTATATTTATACATGTATGTGTATTAAGGTTTTATGCGCTCATAAATGACACCTACACCAGAGGAGTGTTGTTGTTGATGATTTGTGTAAAAGAAACACCGCTGGTGCGATATCTGCTTCTGAGAGGAGGTTTTTAAATTTGGGATTTTGAGGTTTTGGAGTCATGGGAAAGTACAAGGAGGGGCCAGGCAACCAGCTGATGAGCTGATGATTTACAGCAGTTCTCTTCAATTCTCTATTGTAAACACCTTGGACATTTGTGCAGTTTCATGATAAGAAAGCAAAACATTTTTGTGTCGCATTATCTGCTAGAATAATGTGTTTTTGTTATGTTAGGTAAACCCACAATATTGATTTTATTGAACAAGAAATTGACTGAATGCCATATGAACATTAGTGTTTTAAAAATGTTTGCTTTTAAATGTGTTTTGTTATAAATTTTATCTAATCTGTCACTTTTCCTTTTCCCCTTCTTCTGCCCACCCTTCCCTGTTCCCACTCTCTTCCATTCTGACAGTATCTGGCTGTCTCTACAGTAAGTCACTTATAATGTAGCATTTAAATATGTCCAACACATTCTATGACCTTCATAACAGTTTAAGACATTTTGAGACCCATAAGGACTGGAAGACACAGTGCTATAAAGTGCTTTTAACAAGGGTCAGGATTAAGAGTCCCGTTAGGGTTAGGGTTATTGTTGGTTAGGGTTAGGGTTCAGAGTCCTGTTAGGGTTAGGGTTATTGTTGGTTAGGGTTAGGGTTCAGAGTCCTGTTAGGGTTAGGGTTATTGTTGAATAGAAAACACAACTCTAGATGCTTCAGGTGGATGCTAAGATAGAAGTGGGGATGTTTTAATTATATTTTCTAGCCATTTTGTCCCATGTTGTCAAATACCAACATTTGGTCACGCTCCCCATTGACTCATATAGATGCACAGAGTAGCCTTGAGCATCTGTGTGAGACTAAATTCTAAAGGCCTTTAACATCACTTCACTGTAAATCCATTGTGTCAGGTAATGTAGTATAAAGAGGAAGACAGTCTGTGTATGGAGGAGGCTGTGAGGACGAATCAAACAAACACAGGCCCAAGAGGTCTGTCAGAGGTCAGTCGCCCAAAGAGCCCAAGAGTTCATGTCCCCCGTGAAACCTAAAGTTTTAAGTTACATAATGTAATGTGTATCACAGAATTTGCGGAACATGATTTGCATAACATGATTTCAGCCTTTAGGCGTGTTAGGAGACATTTTTGTGTCATTCTGTCATTTTAATATTTTAACCATTTTTAGTTGCTTTTAGTGCAAAATGTGCCATAAAGGGTGTTTGCTGCACTGACTGACACCTCCTCTAATTCAGTCTTTCTTGGTGGCAGCCTGATGCACAATGGAAATAAACTAATATGAGCAGGAAAAGTTTAGATAGATCACAGGTCACATCAACTGTATGCAACGTAAACGCAACGCCACGTCACACCACACCATACAATGCAACACCTCGCAACACAAAGTAACATAACATTACATATGATCTTTTCCTGAATCTTTTCCTAAACCCAATCAAATTGTTTTGTTGCCTTAACCTAATGATCTAGCTTGTGTATTTCTGTCTTTCACTGTAGGTAACAGTGAGAGTGAAGGACACAAGCTAAATTACTCTTGATGAATAAGTGATGATCAATACAGCACTGTGACTGAGACCTCAATAGCAATATTTGTGGTCATGTCAGCTACGAATGCAACATAGTGAATGCAATGCAGCATATTTTCAGCTGACAAAACAGAGTCAATTTAAAGTCAGTTTAGTAACTGTTCTGGTTTCAATCATCATGTGGTGTTCATTAGATGATGGAGTTCGCTTAGGAGTCATGGAATTGCAGATTGGAGTATTTTAAAGACTTCTCATCCATGTTGACTCAGGGGTTAAAGGGTGCAAGGAGATAACTGCAGATGTGGTCAGATGAGTGAATTAAATATGGTTCTGGACCGTATTTCCCACATTCTGGTTCTTACTTGCAGGCGGCGCAGACAAAGCAGCGGGGGTGGTAAGTCTTGCCCAGGGCGGACACCACCTCCCCCTCGATGAAGTCCTGGCAGCTGAAGCAGCGAGTCCCATACAGTCGCTGGTAGTCCAGAGTACAGATGTATTCACCCTGTCGAACGAAGAAGCCTCCCTGGGCCAGTTCACAACCACATACTGCGATGAGGGAAGGATGAAAAAAAGGGAGCGGGGGAAGGACAAAAGGGAACGGGAAGAAGAGAGGGAAAAGAGAGTGGGAACAGGGAAGGGTGGGCAGAAGAAGGGGAAAAGGAAGAGAGACAGATTAGATAAAATTTATAACAAAACATTTAAACACATTTAAAAGCAAATATTTTTAAGATACTAATGTTCATATGGCATTCAGTCAGTTTCTTGTTCAATAAAATCAATATTGCTGGTTCACCTAACATAACAAAAACACATTATTCCAGCAGATAATGCGACACAAAAAATGTTTTGCTTTCTTATCATAAAACTGCACAAATTTCTTATCAACTTATTATTTTCTTGAACACACAATTCAGGTGTAGCAAATTAGCAGACTTCCCAGCATGCATTGTGTGAGAGTTAAGAACCGTTCCTTTTTACTTTGTAAAAAAAAAAAAACATGATGGAAACTCGCTGTGTCTCTAATTCATTTTAAGATCAATTTGTCACAGCAATGAAAACATCATGATGAAGGTCTGAACAGTTGTTGGTTCAACTCAATATCTTTAGATTATTAAACATGTTTTCTCAACTAATGTATTTAAATTGTTTGTTTGTTTGTTTGTTTGTTTGTTTTTTACAAAACTCAGATTGGACTAGTAATTATTCAACCTAAGTTCATTTAATTTATATTTTTAATTTGAACCAGCTCAACTATATTTAGTTTGCACATTAAAAGTTTTGTGTCCAAGGTGTTTACAATAAACTTCTCAGTTGAATGAGTGCACACACACAAACACACACACACACACACACACACACACACACCTATTAATAGACATTTATTTGAGAAGTATTAAGAAGAAGAGGGTTTGTGGTGTACAGAGCCAGTTTGACACGTCTGATTGTATTCCTCCACCTGCTTTATAAGCCAATAACATCACACTGTCAGAGTGGGTGTGCTATTAACATGTGTGTGTGTGTGTGTTTTTAAAGACTGCACTTTGTCTGTTTGTCTAGCTCTTAACAATACATGACAGGAACTCCAAATGACCGTCTCCTCTAATGCACACACAATGATTACACACAGTAACCAAGGCAACCGCATGACATCACAGACCAGCCACACCCTCGGGGGAGACCTCGCTCTATTTTTCCACTCCTTTAGCAAAAACAATACCCCTCCTTTCTTTTCCCTCCATTCTTTCTTTTTGGAAAAAAACGACAGGAAAGATAAATGAGGGATGTTTGCGCTGCTCGGTGTCGCGCCCCGGGACTGCTCAGTGAACAGAAACACACACACGCACAGTTGCAAACTTGCAGGGATGTGTGAAAAGTATGAGGTAAGACACATTGGCGGTGTGTGGGTGAGATCACACAGACATAACAAGCTTTTCAGGATGCATATACACACACACACACACACATTATTCGTGTAGGAATGTGAGAAGGTATGAGATGACACATGTATACAAAACATGGATGAAATCACGCACACACAACACATTGCACAAACTCACACACATCCTGCAGAAGAGGCGCACTGTTGCAGCAGTGCCAGTGGGTTTCTCAGCTCTCATTAAGGTCTCAGTGCAAACTGATGTCCAAGATCCTGGACATGACAGCTCAGACAATTAACGTCCCAACCAGAAGTCCAACCCAGGTCAAACTTCTGTCCACTGAAGCTCATTGGATAACAATAGAGCCTTCACAACTTTGCTCCATTACAAAGTGGGTGACAGAATGTACTTTGGGGTGTACAATCAAACCTTCCTAAGTCTCGCCTCTTCTTGAGCAAGCCTGGTACTTGGGTCAACTTTCTAATTTCCTGTGTCTTGTATTCAAATACACCGGGTGCCAGGCTCCTCTGTCTTGAAAAGAAAAGCAAGATTTGAAGATGGTTGAAAGATGTTGCCAGAGGACCTTAAAACATGACATATTAACATCTTATGTTGGCTAATGTTAGCAAAATGCTAGCTAACTAGCTAGCTAATCTACATCAATCATTAGACTCCTAGGTAGCAAGTGTTTTGCTAACATTAGCTAACACTAGCGAGCTAATCTACATCAATTATTAGCTGGCATTTTGCTAACATTGGCTATTAGCTACTTGATTGAATAAATAATAAATAATATAAATAAAAATAAAAATAAAACAAACTATCTTGCATAGTGGAGTGCTGAGGAGTGGAGTTATCTCTCCGTTTGTGGTGGTCATATGTTTGCTTCTTTACAGATCAAACACTGAGGCTGCAGTTAGTCACTTGAGCCAGTCCAAGTAAAGCCCAGCGTGAGGTACCTGAGGTACCGTTTCTGACATTTTGGCTGTAGCTCATGCTGAGTGCCAGGCTGCAATAGTCTTGGAATCGAAAATCACGTGAAAAATAAGTGAGATTCTTTTTTTGAGCTCACTGAAGTCTCTTCTGTTTCTCCTGGGAACAAAACAGGAACAAAACAAAATTTGAAAACTGAGACAAATTTAAGATCTAATTTAAGACAACCAGGTTTTCTTTTAGGTCTCAAAAGCTGATCATTTAAGACAAATTTAAGGTAAGTGCAGTGAGACCAAAAAAATGACACTTTAAGATCTCCAGTAGGACTCAAATTAATCTTGGGTTGAGACGAGGCAAAGGCTATTTTACAGGAGCCAAATTTAAAAAGAATGAGAAAATGGTCAAAGTCTCATATTTATGTTTAAGAGATAGGCTAAACAAAGATGAGATCTCATTTTGAATTTTTCCTTTCCTTTCGGCTCACAGGCCTCCATGGGCTGGAAGTCACAGCCATGGCTGCTGCAGCAACTGCTGACTATGTTTATTTCACTTTCTTCAAAAACCATCGGAAACCTATAATGGCTGCACTTTGTTGTTGGATGTACTTGTTTCAATCTGAGTTTTGCTTACAGTACATAAAACAGCACTAAATCTGTTCCTTTACTTTAAAGGAAGCACAAATCCTCGAGTTGAGGCTAAGTTGTGGGCGTTTTGTAGCTTTCTATTTTCTCCAGTGATAGAGGTAATTTCTTGCTGTGATGTTGCACAACTGTTAAATTCATGTGTGAGATCAAGCTTGTGCCTAGAGGGATTAGGGGAATTTAAAAGTGACTAAGAACATCCACTGACATACAGTGCACTCATGTAGAAGTTGCGAAATTTACAATATTGCCTGAATTCCTGTGCACTAAATAGAAACTCCAAAATGTTCCTATTAGTTGCGTAGCAATCCAACTCTCCCACACTTTCATCGCCTTGTAAAAACTTTGACCAGCATGTTGGACAACCCTTATCCAGTATTTGCACCATTTCATCCTTTTTTCATCAAGCCCTCACAGGGGTTAGAGCATTCAAATAAAATGACCACAACAATACGAGCAGGAATGTTTTCTCAGGAAGTGGACGAAATACTTTCCAGCGGCTGCTACCGGCTCCCTTACATCCGGTTCAGATGTCTGGCAATCTGTCTAGAGTGAGATAATGCTCTGGGCTGATGGAGTAAACACCAGAAGAGTGGAAAGATGGATGGATGGATGGATGGATGGATGGATGGATGGATGTACAAGTCAAAACGTTACCATAACTTTCCAACACAGAACCATATGGATGTAGTTTTTTTTTTGTAGAACCTTTATAAAACTGTCTTTATGATGATGGTAGCCATAAAGGAGCCATTACTGAAAATACATAGAGCTCTTTTGACACCACTGTGGCTGGACTAGGACAGTTATAGAACAACATTTTTCTTTAGTTTGACTTGAATGACTTAAATGTTTCTGACAGACTTGGAATTGAATGTCTTGAGATTGTATTGTTAAGACTTGACTTGGATTTCTTCTAACAGACCTGAGACTTGACTTTAGACATGGTCTGACTTACTTGAGAATAGACTTGTAATTGTCTCAAAGGACTTGAGAATGACTTTTTATTTGGGATTTGCTCTAACAGACTTGAGATTTGACTTGAACTTGCCTTGAATAACTTGAAACTTGTCTTGAGATGTTTCTGACAGACTTGATTCTTGATGTGGATTCTTGCGAAGTTGAGATTTCACTTGAGACTTGTCTTGAATGACTTTGCACTCGTCTTGACTTTCTTGGTAGTTGACTTAAACTTGTCATGAATGAGACTTCAGACTTGACTTGAGCCTTGGTCGAATAAACCTGAGACTTGACTTGAGACTTGCTCTGACAGACTTGAGAACAGACTTAACTGTCTCGAATGACTCAAGACTAACTTTGACAGATCTTGATTCTTGCTCTGACAGACTTGAGACTTAACTCGAATGACTTGGGGGACTGACTTGTTCTTGTCTTGAATAAGTTGAGATTTTTCTGACAGACTTAAGTCTTGATGTGGACTAATCAAGAAAGACTTGAGATTACAGTTGAGACATGAATGACTTAGCACTCATCTTGACTTACTTAACTTGACTGAATGACTTGTACTTGTCTCAAATGAGTTGAGACTTGACTTGAGCCTTAATCTAACAAACCTGAGACTTGACTTGATTCTTATTCTGACAGGTTTAAGATTTGACTTGGACTTATCTTGAAATATCATTTAAGACTTGGAGACTTGAGATTTGACTTGGACTTTTTTCAAATTATTTTAGACTTGACTCGGACTCGTTTCAGATGACTTGAGTCTTGCCTGGGCTTCGCTGCACAGAAAGAGAAATCGAGCTCTGGAAGAGATGGAGACAGAAATCCTCACTCGGAGACCTGATTGCGACTTCCCATTAGCGTCTTTCAGTGCCTGTATATTTATGCCTGCGCTGCCAGTTGGCACATAGACTCCTCTTCTTACTGTATTATAACTTGGTTGTTTAAGCAGCTCAGCAGCTGAGCCCATATGAGCTCAAGTGGAAGCCCATTCATCATTTATGGAGCTAACACAACCAGAATGCATTACATCCTTTTAAAAGTGATTGCAAACCGAACCATTTTATATTCTTCCTTCCACCTGCACTACATCACCGTAGTGCATACACTGCAGAGGAAGGCAAAGTTACTGGCAAACTACAGCCTCTAATGCAGATCAAAAAGTGTGTGTCTGAGTGCATTACATAAGTGCGAGGGAGACAGAAGATGCTCTTTCAGTTTCGTCCGTCATCGCTAATGGAAACAGTCGAAGCTGTCTTCCCCTCATCCCTTTCTTGTAGCTCTCATCTCTCCTATCCGTCATTCCCTAATCCCTCATTCACGTGGGACATGTTAAAAGGCAGGGAGAGGTCGAAGAAGAAATGAAGCAGAGCCGGATGTGGAAGTCAGTAAATCGGGTTTAATCGAGTGGGGATTGAAGTTCACTTCAGTTTGCTCCGACAGAAATAGTTCGACAACTGGCTGCAGCCAAAGGAGACGATGAACAACACCAAAATGCAGCACACAGCAACTAATATGAACTTTTTAGAATGTCTAGCCGACAATCCAAGATTGTCGGCTAGAAATGAGAAGCTGCTTTTGTTTATTTCTCTGTGGAATCGAAGACCCAGTGTTTCAAAAGTTGTTGTCAATATTGAATTTTAAATCTGCCACCGTTATCACTGTAAACTATGTATGTACAGAGTGAGACTGGAAAGCTTGACAGACGTAGCAACAGTAACTATGGAGGGTGTGGTTTAGCAAAGAGTCAGTTAAAGGCTGTGAGTTAGATCAGTGTGCACCACATGTCTGAAAGGGAACCCAAAATTTGCAAAACTTTCCCGGGATTTGCACTAGTCCCTATACTGCGACTGGTTATTTGCTTGTTGCCTCAACAATGCATCCTTGTAATTGCCAGAAAGCCTTCCTGTGAAACTGTGAAAGCATCTATTTTCACCATAAACCATGATCTTTTCTCAAGAGTCTTTGTCCCTAAACTTACCCAAGTAGTTTTGTTCTTAAATCTAACCAAACTGCGACTGAAAACTGCAAATAATGTGCATGCACAAGAGTTTCACAAAGTTCTGGTTCTCTTCTAGACAACACTTGTGCTCCAGTCCCTTTTGTTCTCTCAATAAATGGGTTAAATGCTGCAAAAAATACAAGATTTTTTTTTTTGGTTTAAATGTTTTGGAGTCTGAAAGGTTTTCCATCCTCATCAGGATACAATTCTCAGAGTAAAAGGGAATACACTGATTCCCAAAGCATGGGTCGTGGACCACTGGTGGGAAGGTCCTACAGGTGGGCCTTGAAAGGTCATGAAAAATAGTAGTAGTTAAACCTTGTCGTTTGTACGATTAGTCTCGTGTGCTGATAAGAGTTGTGATAAAAAGGTTTGGGTGGGCCGCAGAAGATTTTCAGATTACAACAATTCCGCAAAGAAATTGTAAAATTACAGAGATGTGTCTGTAGCCATGCAACACAAATACAAAAGTGTCAGAATCAGCCTTGATCCCTATTCAAAATTCGACTGCATGTTTTGCCCAAGCAGAGATTTCATTATTTTGAAACCATTCCATCTCCATGACAACACAGAGGGTGTGTGTGTGTGTTCGCCGTGCACTTTGGGCCGTTGCAGGATGAGATCACGATCCAGCTAATTAGTCGTTTTGTCCTGAGATTCGGCTGAAGGGAACAGAATGTGTCGGGCTACAAGCCCGCAGAGAGATAAAACTTCCACGAATTGCAAGAGGCTTCAACCTTCTGAACTGCTGGTGTGTGGTGATAGGGAGTGTGTGTGTGTGTGTGTGAATAAATCAGTGGGAGTTTGGGGGGGCAGTTTGACGGCACATACCTAATGACTTTCGGTAACAACACATGTGAACTTCAGATCCAGGAAAATCCCTCAAATTCTACCCTAATTCCACACAATTACAGGCAATAAGAGTTGTAACAGGAATACCAGTGCTTCCCAGGTTCACAACATGAAGAAGGTATAAAGGTTAAACTCAAGTAGGGAACTTGGTTACGACATTTTCCAAGGCTGAAAGGCAGATTACTTCACGGGAAACTGATTATAACATCTCTGAAGGCTTATCTCATGCACTGTGAAGCCACTTACATAATGCGAATGTACGCAGAGGCTCTCGGAGGAATTCAGTGTGCTGTTGAATCTGCTTCCTCCGCTGTGGAGGACCTCTGAGCCAAGTCTGTTCTTCTTTTGTTTCTATTCAGCACGTAGAATAAGCGAGGATGTTACATGCTTGAATGGATGGATGTGCAACAAATCTGCCCTGTTGTGAATTGTAAATAAAATATGGTGCATCTGTTTCACTCGTGTACAAACAAAGTCTGGAGAGATAAAAGTAATGGATTCGATGGTTTGGACATGATGCAAGTAATCTAGTTTAAACTAGAGCTGAAGTACTTTTGGAAGCAACCCAAATGTGCATCTAGCACCAAGTATCAGAAACTAACAAGTATGGAAAACTAGCATTGAACAAATACTTAGTTACTGTACTTAAGTAGATTTCTCAGTTATCTGTACTTTAGTTGAGTCTTTATTTTTCTGACTCATTTTAATCCCAACATTTTATCTCATGCACACAAATATCTGTACTTTCTACTCCTTACATTTTTAAAACAGGCTTGCATTTGACGTAACGAGTCAAAAACAACGTAACAACATGAAAGACATCACAAAAAAAGAACTAAGAAAACAAAAGCGACGTAAAAGATCTAACAAGACAAAAACAACATAAAACGTGTAACAAAACAAAAATGACAACTAAACAAAGAAGACATAAAAAGATATAAGATAAAACAGACGTATCTAGACAAAAGTGTCGTAAACAAGACAAAAAAAGATTAATCACAACTTTTTATTTAATATGGGGTGTTTTTGTACGATGATTGACAGACAAGCATCACCACTCCAGATTTGAAAAGTCACATGTGACACATTTCGCTGCTCTGATTGGTTCTAGGTTCATCCAAGTTGTGTCCAGTCAGCAAGCCCATCTACCGCAATGCTTCAGGCTCACGAAACTCAGGTAAAACTGTCAAATTTGGCAGTGGTGATGAAATATAGATCAAGATTCTGCTAATTTCATTGCGTATTTCACTTTTGCAATCTTTTGACTTTTGACTAATTTTGCTTTACAACCCCCAGTTCATAGTGTTTTGTTTCAGTCTTGCTTTCAGCAAACATATTTTCAGCGATTTCAAGCAGCCAATTAAGCACAAATCTCTGCAGACCACCGAACAACAGACGGACAAAGTTCGCAACTAGCTTATGAAGAAAGTGAAGTATTAGCAGCTCAAGAAATACATATTTTTCTCAGGAGTTGGTGGTGACCAAAACAGAGCTAAAAGGAGAGTGTATATTGAACTTGATTCTCAAGAGTTGCAAGAAAGAACTCCCATATGTCAGACCTGTGATTCTTGCCTTATTACAGGGTTCTGGTATCCCGGCATCACCAGACTAAATGTGAATTTGTCTGGAACATCACAGTTCATTTTCAATTTCTGAAACTTAACGTGCGGGCCAAAATGCCTTTGGACACACTTGGATAGACTTACAAACAATCAGAGCAATGAAACATGATCTAAAACCAATCAGAGAAACAAAACATTGTTGTAGTGGTGCTTGGTCTGTTTCCAAGACTGGCTTCTGCTTGGCGATCTCTCCGGTATTACAGCTAAGCGGTGCAACAAAATATGTTTCTAAAAACACTTTAGGCAAAAAATATGCAATGCAGTAAGAAAAACTTCTTGATCAATTTTTGATCAGCACTGCCGAGTTTGACAGTTTCAGGAGCTTGCGGTGCACAGACCTGCTGACCGGACCAAATCAAAACAGTCAGACATGTGACACACGAATTACCAAATCTGGACTGGAACCAGCCCCATGTTAAATAAATGATTGTGATTGGCCTGATTAGATCCATGGTTTCTGGAATTCTGTCTGAATGAAAGCGGGAGGTCAGACGTTTATGCAGCCAAGTTTTAGGCCATTTCATTTTGGCAAAGGTTTTGTGAGACTGCCAGAATAAAGACAACACTGAACATTCTTTTGTTGTATTTTATAAAGGTTTTTGCAGTAGCAAAGTTAAGGTACAGCCAAAAAAAAAAAAAAAGATCTTTTGGGTATTACAAAAAAAAAGATTCAATTATGCATTGTGTGTGGGCTACTCAGTCTAGACCTCCGCTGAGGAGGAAAATATAGGATATGGCACTCTACAAATGAATCGAATTTGCATGTCATGTAAGACAGATGGCCTAATCCAATTCAGCAGCCCTGAGCTTGAATTAAAATATCCAGACATATCTGAGAGAGCCTGCCCAGTGTGTGTGTATGTGAGTGTGTGTCTGAAACATGGAGAAAACGTATCACACATTCAGACATTATTGACCGACACGATATGTTGTCATATAAAATATATATGTGCAACATGAGTGTGACCTTGACTCTACCTCATGTTTCGTGATGACTTCCACTGTGCATGTGTGTGTGAGCGTGAGCAGGGTTAAATATACATGTGCTATGTGCTTTCTGCTGTGACTGTGGGACCTTGACAACACCTCATGTTTTACAATGACACCATCAATGTGTGTGCGTGTGTGTGATAGTGTGGATAGGGGGTGTGGATGGGGTGTTGCCCCTCACTTGTCTGTACCATGACCTTGGCTATACAGTCGTCAGCCTGCTGTTATTGATCTGACCAGCTATGGGACTGCACTTGAAAGACAAATAACTCAAGGTTGATAGTTCTGACAGGTTAAATGGGTTTGGAGCAGCGTAGACTCCCTCTACGTCAGCCTAAATTGCAAGCAGGCATCTAATGAGGCAATAAGCAGAGGAGGTCTGTCTATTGTCTAACTCCCTGGCCTACACTCTATTTCATAATACACTTAGTGTTGACTTTCCAGAGGTGGGAAGTAACTAAGTACAAATACTTTCTTAGATTTTTCAGGTATCTGTACTTTCCTTGAGTATTTCTTTTTCTGACAACTTTTTACTGTCTTTCCGGTCAGGCTCTAACCAACCTCAGACACTGCATTGTTGACAGCGGTGAGATCTCCCCAGTGGAAGTGGAAGTCCCCTTTAGCTAGCCAGATATTGCGGCTGCCTGCACTACGAGAGGTCCACGGTTCAATTCACAGTCTATACAACCCTTGGGTCTTTGGGGTGGGCTCAACAAGTAGACATATTCATAGTCTTACATTTACTACCGGCCCTTTAAGTTCAGCCATAATGCTGATTTGGCCCAGGATGAAATTTTGAGTTTGATACCCCTGGACGAGATTCACACGGGTTGTAAACAGGCTGACAGTTGAGCCAGACTATTTCATTTATCTTATCTAGTCTTATTTAGAGGTAAAATTTGATTTAAATTACTGTACCAAGAAGTTGGACTTTAAATTGAGATTCCTGTTTTCACTGGACAGTTTGGTGAATTTTTGAGTTATGTATTTGTCCTACCATCGTCATCTTCAGTCAACACATGAGCTATGCTAGCAGTTGCTAGGAGCAGGTAAATATGCCAATTTAAGAGTTGTTATTTCTGTCAACAACATGTACAGTTGCATCAACCTCCTACTCAATTGTTTAAAAATGTGACTGTTCCATAAACTTTATAAAATAAAATATAATCATCCACATGTATCGTTTGCACATGTATGGCATGTATGTAAAGATTGCCTTTCAACCCCTTTTGAGTGGGAGTGCATGCTTTCTTTTCCCCCACACGTGTGTGTGTGAGGTCAGCACTCTTGGCCCAATGACGAACAAACACACTCTCCCCCCTGGCTCTGTTCTGGACAGCCCGCTTCCAAGAAGAAGACAAATCCAATAGCCAACACCCTACTGAGAACATCACAACCATCTGCTATTATAACACCACTGATCCGACCATCAGGACTTCAACATGTGGCCAGCAGCGTCTGTTTACCAAGCTGACTTCCAGGAAGAAACGCACTCAGGCCGGGTGCAAAACAATGCAATCCATAAATCTGTCAAAACCTCAAAGGAAACAGACTGTATGAAATAGTCAAAGCTGTAATTTCACACTACAAAGAGTAAACATCATTGTGACATTCTCCTTAAGTTTACTGACTCCCTGTCTTCTGAGTTCTTTTAAGGTAAACTGTCTACAGTACTTTCCTCTGGAGCCAACACTCCTGTGTGTAGAGTTTGATGACTCATTCTAGACCTTGAAAGCAGTAGCTGACAAAACAATCTCAAGATATGTCACAGTCCTCATCAGCAGATGAAATTTGCTCAGTTGTCATGGGACTTTTCAACTTTACAAGCTTTTGATCATCCCGAGCACTCATGACTTTTCATCCATGTCAGCATAAAATTTCGTTTGATACTTAGGGTTTGAGAGTCTGACGTAACTCTATCTGACGGGAGTGACGAATTTGATGACTTTAGAGTTGACAAAATCAAAAAAGACTTGCAGCTTGACTTGGACTTTAAGACCAATGACTTGTGACTTCACTTGGACTTGAGCCTTTTGACTTGGAAATACTTGATAGCTTCCCCAAGCCTAACCTTTAAAAAGTCTGTTATTAATAAGTGTGAATCCAAGAATCAATTTTATTCACTTCATTTCATGAATCAACAAAGATCTGAATTTCTAACAAGTCAACACTTAATCCCCAAGATCCACTTTGTTTTGAAATAAATGCGAAAGCATCCAATCAAGTTGCAGGAGAGAATCGCAAAGAAATGACATTACATTACTGATTGTTCACCTCAATTTTGTTTGCATACAAAACTATGCAGTTGTCTTCAAAAAATTAACAGCAGTACACAAAATGTTCCGGTCAAAAATTACAGAGACACAACAACCTCAAACTTCGTACATGGCACATGGAACAACGGTAAGTCAAAACCTATATTAACGTAGTCGGCGAGCCAATGTTTAGCTAACATTAGCTAAGTAACTTTGTAAAAAATCAAGGCTGGAAACTTACTGTTACATTATGACTTGTTTAGGACTCAAAACTCTGGGGACTTGAGACTTGACTTGGGACTTTAGTGCAAAGCCTTGAGATTTACTTGTGAACTGCAAAACCAATGACTTGACCCCACCCCCCATTGGGTGATTCCACATCTCAGGACCTATAGCCAGTGTCAACATTCAACGCCAATGCAGAAAGTAGTGTCCCCTTTACATGGAAGGGTAGACAATAAGTATGTGGAGGCCGGAGTGATGGACGGGCATGTAACGTACTACTATCAGTCAGAAGATCAGAGCTTGTGTTCCGTCATAAACATGCAAGTCACGGCCGTTGTCATGTGCTGACACAGTGAAAATGGAGAATTTTAAACACACTGGTATCTGACAAAAAAAGCAACATTGATTGTGACCCCCAGGTTTTTGCATAATCATCAAGTACTGACGTATCTGACTGAGAGTCAGAGAGTAAGTGGACCTTGAGTTGACTTTGCTTTGTCAACAATAGTCTAATATTGTTTCTGTCCCAAGATGAATCTCAGTTGACCAGGGTTAGGACTATGGGAATTCATTGCCCATAAAAAGTTGATTTGGACCTAAAATGTCCTATTGTATGTTGTATATTCTCTGTTGTTGAACAGAAGATAAACTTTCTGAGCTTTTAGTCACATCTCACAGTCTTCATCAAAATAGAGATGACAAGGTGTCTGGACCTTTAGTCCTTCTTGGATGAGACAGTAACCACTTTTTCAGTTCAAGGCCGGTCTTTAACATTAAATATGAATGGCTGTCCACAGACTGCTGCTCAAGGGCCTTGATCTCTTGTAAATCAATGCTTTGACTGGTTTTGGCCTGGTGTTCTCAGACAGGTTTGTTTGCTCCCAGAGTTATTTTGCCCAAAGTAATTATAATATTGTAATACCAGTTTTAGCTCACTCTTCCTCTCACAGTAGAGACAGTAACCGCTATTTCATTTCAAGGCTTTGGCATCAATTATGAATGGCCGCCCACAGACTCCCACCCGATGACCTTGGTCTCTTCAAAATCAATTTTATCACAGGTTGTGGCCTGATGTTTTCAGACAGGTTTAGGTGCATACAGAGTTCTCTTGTCCTGAGTGATTGTAATATTGTAGTACTAGTTTAGATCACTCTCCCTTGCAGAGTGTTGAAACTGCCATTTTAGTTCAAGACTCATTTTTGGCATTAATTATAAATGGCTGCCCAAGGACTACTATTTGAGAGCCTTGATCTCTGCCAAATCAATACTTTGACAGGACTTGGCCTGGTGTTTTCAGACAGGTTCCATCCAGAGTTCTCTTGCCCAGTGTAATGATGGTATAGTAGTACTAGTTTTAGCTCACTCTGTGTCGTAGTGTGGAGACAGCAACTGCTTCATTTCAGTTCAAGGCTCTTCTTTGGCAATAATTATGAATGGCTGCCCATGGACGACCACTCAATGGCCTTGATCTCTTCAAAATCAATGACTTCAATGACTGGTTTTGGCCTGGTGGTCTCAGACAGCTTTGCTTTGCTTCCAGAGTTCTCTTGCCCAAAGTCCTCGCCATTTCACTGACGTAGTGTTCCCCAAAGCAGTTGGAAATGATGTCACTGTTGTCTTTCTCTCTGAGGGGGCCAAGATAACGATCATGCCATGACACCTAATCCAGCTCGGTTTGTTGAATTTCCCTACACCTGACCACAAGCATTTCCTTTTGTTGATATCAGAAATCAAAGTTAAAGTTCAGCACTTTGAGAACATCCCCTGACTCAAGCCTGCAGATGTGTTAAAAGTACAAACATTCTTTACTCAAGTAGAAGTACACATCGTTGTGTAACAAAAGATTCTGGTAAAAGTAGAAGTACTGATTCAACTTCTTTACTTCAGTAAAAATGAAAAAGGACACACTGGAAGAAATGTACTCGAAGTGTAAAAGCAAAAAGTCGTCCTCTGAAGGACATTTCTACCGACTGGTTCTGTGCAAAGTAACTGAACTGTCTCTGTGGTCGAGTCCCCCTCTCTGTCTGTTTTGTCTTTGACATCGTTTTTGTCTTGTTATGTGTTGTTATGTCGTTTTTGTCCTGTTACATCATTTTCATCTTGTCGCGTCATTTTCGTCTTGTTACGCATCATTACTGTATGTTCTTTTCATCTTGTTTTCTAGATTTTCATCGTTTCATCTCATTAAATCTTATTACGTCTTGTTACATCTTTTACGTCATTTTCGTCCTTTTACTCTTTTACTGTTTTCATCTTGTTACATGTTGTTATGTCATTTTTGTCTTTTTACATCGTTTTTGTCTTTTTCCGTCATTTTCATCTTGTTATATCTTTTTTGTTACATCTTTTTTTATGTTGTTTACATCTTGTCTTTTATGCCATTTCTGTCTTACTACGTATAGTTATGTTGTTCTTGTAGTCATGTCTTTTTCATCGTTTTGTCTCGTTACATATTATTTCATCCCGCTTCATCTTCAATGTCATTTTCATCTTGTTACATCTGTCGTGTGATATGCACTGAAGGACACACACCAAGGAATCGTCTCTTCCATGTGTTTTTGTTCATTTAGGTTGAAATCAGTCTTGATGTTGGCAAGGTGGGGCACAATCATGCATCATGCTAAATAAAAATAATCAATAATTCCCCCTCAAATGCACTAACAAAAGTAACAGGTCTGTTTTGAAAATGTAAGGAGTAGAAAGTAGATATTTGTGTTAAAATATAAGAAGTAAAAGTAAAAAGTTCTCAAAAAAACGTATACTCAAGTAAAGTACCAATACGTGGAATATTTGTATTTAGTTACTTCCCACCTCTGCAAACCAGAGATTAAGTGAATCTTTAAGCAGAAAGCTAGTATATATTTATTATGTTTCCCAAATGACGTGCATTGTGGTATTGAGCAGCAGTCTATCTTGGCAGGCTACACTGACTTCATGAATAAAAGTGTTTTCAGCTTTATGCAGAGGCGAGTGCAGTAAAACATACCACTCCTGTGTTTGTGAGGGTGTGTTCTGGGCTGCTTTTGAAAGTGGTATGAATGACAAAGAAGGAGAGTGTGTCTGATACAAATGAGTCTTTCTGTATCATCATTCCAGCTCTGATACTCTGCATTTATTAGTTTTCATGCAGGCTTGACAGCATTCGGGCGTGACCACATATTTTCACGTTGGAGTATTCCCCGCTGCATTCAGATGCTATTTGGATGATGTGACGGCCCTTCAAGAAAGCAAAAAAAACAGATTATGGATAAAAGTCTGTCTGAGTTGTTTTGCCAGGTCATTTTGTCAGCAGCTCTCTGCTATTGATGGTGTCTCAGTGTCAGCTTAAAGGCGTCTCACAAGCAGACATAACAGGATATACAGAGACAGCCACAGTCGGTACCTAAATAAAACACACTTCCTCAAGCACACAGCTTACTGTTGACAGAAGCTACCATGAAAACAGCAATTAAGCTCATCAAATGCTGCAAAGCTTACAGCTTTCTTCCCGCATGTTGACAGTGGTGTAACAGTAAGTTAAACATAAATCACTTGCACTGTTTCAAAGGAAAGTTCAAAAAAACGGAAATTTGGCAACGACAACTGGGCAAACTGCTGAACTGTGTCATATGATCAAAAGTTCCAGGGAAGCTGCTGCATGGACCCTGTGAGAAAATATTTAATAAAATCTTTTAATTATGTCCATAAATTTTACGTAGTTTTAAGCATGATGTGTGCTTTCCAATAATGCACCCTTTATGAAGGGTTTGTAAGTTATGTGCAAGTAATATCTTTTTTAATGGTTTATAAATTACTTATGATAATATTTTATGGATTGCCCTGTTGGGAAAAATGTATCAGGCTGTTATCCTGTCATCATGGTGCCGATTTGCAAGAACCCGTCAGGTCTGTCCACGGGACGATAAACAGACGACTTTTAAAATACTTTTTTTTGGACAAATGCTTCTCTGTTTTCAATACCCTGCAAACTTGGAAAGACTGTAGAAAAAAAAAGTGGAATCACTTCCTATACCTCTATTTATTCTCCGATTTTTCAAAATCCAGACTTGAACACTCAAATTACAATGATTAATACAGGTCAATGGACAAATTCCGGTGTAACACAATTCAAAGACCTGTTAAATCTGAACATGCAGGTGAAATCATTTATTGATCTAAGATCAGAATATAACATTCCTAACAAGCATTTTTTTTTAAATATTTACAAATTCGGAGCATTACTCATTTTATTAAGGAAAAGAAATTACGGCTTGGGTTATCTGAAGTTGAAGACAATTTGTTATCCTCAAAAACAATAAAGTTATTGAATGTTATAATGTTTTTTCAAGAGAAGGTCATTCTTCTTTCCAAGTGTTAAAAAATATTTGGGAGAAGGAGTTGGGGAGAACTTTAGAGGACAACGCCTGGTTAAATATTTGTGAAAGAATACATTTTCCATTCACAAGTAATAAAACTAAGGAAGCTAATTTCAAATTCATCCACAAATTCTACTTAACTCCAGTAAAAATGCATAAAATGTCAAAGGATATTTCATCAAAGTGTCCTAGATGTAAAAAGATGGAGGGGTCATTCATGCACATGTTCTGGGAATGCCACCTTTTAAAAAGTTATTGGAACTCAATTCATTCCCTTACACAACCAGTCTTGGACATAAAATTTGATTTAAGCAAGAGTTTATATTTACTAAATGACACATATTATTTACAGTTAGATTACAAAAAATGCAGGATACTAATTTTGGTCACTTAGTTTGCAAAGAAATGTATACTCTTATTTTGGAAGAATGATTCCCCTCCATCTTTTAAGATTTTCCTTGATCAACTCTCAGCATTTCTACCTTTAGAAAAACTAACCTTGGAAAAACACAACCCTGGCCATCTCTTTCATGGATTTTGGCTCCCTTTATTCTCTGGTTTGGAGAACTTCATTCAAAGGGACTAAGGACTGTTTAGTCTATCACCAGCTTGTACCATAGTTGGTACGAGTATGAATGAGTTTGTATGCTGAATGCTGAATGTTGCCCTACTGCTGTCATTTATTTTATGTATCTATATGCCTCTGTGTTTTGTTGTCCCTATTTATATTTATTTATATTTATATACTTTCTGTTTTTGTTTGTTTGTTTGAAATTTGTAAGACCTACCATCATTAAAATTGTATCTGGATGATTTTCTTTTGTGAAATAAAAAGATATTAAAATAAATAAATAAATAAAATACTTTTTCTCTGATTGGAGTTCGGATCGAATTTGGTCCATGAAATATCAGAAAATGGTGAAAAATGTTGATCAAAGCTCAAGTTGATGTCCTCAAATGTCTTGTTTTGTCCACAACTCAAAAATATTCAGTTAACTTGTAAAATAGGACATACATCCACGTGCTTCATGTAATGATTATTTTCATTATTGATTAATCTGTCGACCATTTTCTCCATTTAGCAATTAGTTATTCGGTCCATTAAATTTCAGAAAATATTGAAAAATGTCAAACAGCATTTCCCAAAGTCTAAGATGACGTCCTCAAATGTTTAAGAATATTTACAATCTGGACTTTTTAAACTAAAACTGACTTAATACAATTAACTGATTATCAAAATAAATTCAGATTAATTTGATAGACGATTAATAATAGATTAATTGTTGCAGCTCAAAGTATTTTATGTCCGTTGGTCATTCTTTATTTCATAAAGAATTTTATATATCCCCATTTTTACTACATGTAACTGTAATCTGATTACTTCTTTTAATTGTAATGGAATACAGTTACCTTTAAAAACAAAAAATCCAGATTACATAATCCTGTGGCATGCAATCTTTTATTCCCCTGGCCTGTACATGGGTCATGTACTTGTAGATATATTTGTGTTTCACCAAATTGCCATCTGTGGCGAGCCAGTGGGGCCCCTCACCTTAGTTCAGCCCTGGGGCCCTCCAGCAGGTTAATCCAGCCATGTTTAAACACTGCACTTAAGTGTTTCTAAACACACTGAGGCTGTGTTTACTATTAGCAGCCCGGAGCTACCTTGATATCCGGCCAATGCTAAAGAGGCTAACATTAGTACACATTAATGCAGCCCTCGTCTCTGCTCGGTGTTAATTACACATGCCTAGCTGAGCGTTGACGGTTCCTCACTTCAGATCTGGCGCCATTAGCCCACTGGCTAACACCCAGGCCGGTTGTAATTGGCACTAATACAGCAATATAGTCCGGGGTCATGGGCTTGATTCTCTTCCAGGTTCATCCTGACGTCTGTTTGATGGAGTGCAGTTGGTCAGAGGCGAGCTCGACCTCGACGGAGTGTGTTTGTGGACCGTAAATCAAAGACCAAAGGGGAAGATCCTTCACCGGATTTGATCATCAGCTGATATCCATAGAGAATGCGCTAAAAGACTAAAACACTAGCTTCTCAGTGAGCGCTCTGCTGTGTTGAACTTGGCTGCAGTCACATGTCTTTTCATCTCTTTGATGCTCAGGTCTGAACTGCCGATAGAGCAATCTGAGCCCCGTTCAGCCCGCTATGGTTTGTTTAATTTCCATCCCGGACTTTCACATTCCCGTCAGTCCACATCTGGATGTTTCAATAGCAAACTGCCCACCCCGATTCCCCCCCAACATCCAACCCTCGAAATGCTGAGATAATCAGAACGTTTAATAACCCACATGAGTTGGAAATTCAACTCATGCAGTCATGCTTTGGATATGAGGAATAGCCAGGCATTTTCTGTGAGAACTGGGTGGAGTGCCATTACATAACACTTCTGAGTGTTGTGTCTATGTGGTATTAATACACCTCTTGGATGCCTGACATTAAATTAGCCAGCCCCACGCTTCCTAATTAAGTCTTTAGAAAGCAGGCCAAATAACTCCATCCAGCGAGGAAAACACTCTCTGTGCGCCTTTAATCATGACCTCCAGTCACTGTGAAATAATGACTTTCAACTGTTAACATCTGATGAATTTCTATGAGTAATGTGTGTGTGTGTGTGTGTGTGTGTGTGTGTGACCCGAGGCATGTAATCATGACAATTTGCTCATGTCTTTTTAAGTCAGACATAAAAGCTCCTTATGAAAAAACAAACTCAGCTCAATTAGAGAGGCATGAGAGTCTCGCTCATTAATAGCTGCACAATATCAAACCACAACACTTCACAAAACAAGTCATTTTCTACTAATCAGACCTCTTTAACAACAAGTAACCAATTAATAAAAAGAAGTAAATATCCTATTATTGATATTAATCGATGCATCTTAAAACAAAACAGTAGCACACATGCTACAGTGTGTTTTTTTTTTTGACATTTTCAGATACACACTGGCTTTAAGTAAAATCGAGAACTCCAACTCCCGCTTTCAAAGGTATTGTGTACCAGAGGTCACATGACTTGAACTCAGATTTGAGTCACAAATTTTGACTTCAAACCACACTTGCCAACCTTGAGACCACAAAAATAAGGAGGATTCAAAAGAAATGTTTCATGTCTCTATTGTACAAAAATGAACATGGCAGATTTCATAAAAAGATTCCTTAAGAAACAGGAAGTCTTCTTCCAGAAGAGTCGTAGGGCTTTAACACTCTGTGCAGTGCCAGAAACAGGTTGTGAGAATGAAAAGGAAAAAAAAGGTGTGAACATTTGTCAGAAATTAGGAGAAATTATGAGGAGAATTATGATTCTGTGAGGAAATAGGGAGAGGGCAAACTCAGCATCAATAACTCGTGACTTCACTTGGACTTGAGCCTTTTGACTTGATATTACCTGAAACCTTCTTCGAAGCCCGAACATGAAAAAATTTAAAAAGTGTGAACCATGAATCAATTCATTTCCCTTCATTTCCTAATTCAACAAACATTAACGCTGTTCATTCTCAGCAAGTCGACACTTTCTTAGAACCTTCCCGACAGCATCCAATCAAGTTTCAGGAGAGAAGCATGAACAACAACCATGAAGAGCCAGCTGGAAACAGATTTATGCTCCTACTGCGGAAGCAATAGTACAAAAATTCTACATATACCATGCAGCTGTAGCTAGCTAACCAAGGGATCACTTGGAGTTAAAAGCAGCTATCAACTAAGGAGCTAGACCGTTAAAAGATCATTCCAGGTTTTTACAACCTGGGACTATAACCTGAAGCTATTTACCCTGTTGGACTTGTTTTCAACGACATCACAGTCTTTGCCGCCCACCATAAAGTCTGGTTTCACACAAGGTTATTGCTTGTTGAAAGTTTTTCCTCACCGCTGTTGCTATAGTGCTTGCTCTTGGTGGGAATCACTGGGTGTCTGTGAATAATATAAAGAGCATGGTCCTGACCTGCTCTATATGAAACGTGCCCACGATAACATCTGTTATGATTTGGCGCAATATAAATAAAACTGACCTGACCACATTCCCAGATCATCACTATTAAATTTGTAAGTGCAAAATGTTGTTATTACTGCGAGGAATGAGAGCTAGAACTATAAAAACAAGGTCCAAGTTAATAAACTGGAATGATCCATTAAGATCATTGATTGCTGTTGACTCATCATCACTGATGCATCATGGGTTTGCATTCTGCTCCGTCATCCCTTGTTCACAGATGATGAGATGAGTTAAAGATGGAGGATGAAGAGGAGGAGGTGGGTTGCAAAATGTACAGACAGAGAGTCGGCTGGTCAGTGTAAGACTAAAGGCGATAAACTCCAGGAAGCTGCCGACACCGTAGCGACCCCACCGGTAGCCTAGCAACCGGAGTGTGTGTTGACAACAACAGCAGCTCGTGCTGAGAGTCTGGGCTGGGAGGGGCGCAAACGCACACTCCTATAAAGTGCAGTCACATACGAAAAAAAATCCAACACCCACACCCACCCACAAGCACACCCACACCCACACAGACACACACAGAACACACTCACATTTCTAGTATCTGACACACAGCCACCCACCCAGAAATAAACACACACACACACACCAACCCCCTCTCTCGTACGCACACATTCAGACACACAAAATGTAACCCACACCTATCTCTGTAATTAATTAGACCTGTCTGACCAATCAGACTCAGTGATTTTCTCATTGCCGAACTATCAGTAATCACAAATGGAGATTCAATATTGGACACAAAGGTGCAAGAACCAAATTGATCCTCTTGTTAGTGTTTATTCATGACTGAATCCCTGCAAAATTCAGTTGGCAGAGCAAAAGTAAAAAGGCCTGGTCACACTACAAAAATGACACAGTAAGCAGTTGTGGAAAGAGTACAGAAAATCGGTACTCAAGTACAAGTGCTGTCACATTACAAACATATTACTCAATTACAAGTAAAAGTATTGGTATTTTTGGTATTGGTATCCCACCCCTGACAGGAAGTGAATTCAGGCATCGTTGTAATATAATTGGTGTTATATACTTGTGTGATGTAGTGATAAGCTACAGCAACCACAAACATGCTAGCCAGCTGTGGATTTGATAGCTCTCGTCAGTCACAGAAGTTCTCCAAGCTAGTTGGCTCGCTAACTATCAGGTTTCAAACTAGCTATTAGAAATTAGAAAGCCAGGTAACTCGATTGTTAACCAGCAATAAGTTGACTTGGTTCATCTGAGACTAGTTTGAACCATCAAACTCCTCATAACTGTATGTACGCTATGTCTCTTTGTGGAGCATTAAACACTCAAAGCAGGGTTGTGCACTAATCAGCCACTGATACACAATATTGCAATATTGTGCAGGTCCAACTCATGCCACCAAAACAGCTCTGACTCGCTGAGGCGTGGACTCTGCAAGACCTCTGAAGGTGTCCTGTGGTATCTGGCACCAAGACGCTGGGGCCTCCATGGATCGGACTTGCTGTTCCAGCACATCCCGCAGATGCTCAATCAGATTGAGATCTGGGGAATTTGGAGGCCAAGTCAACACCTTGTCAACACCAGGCCACCTTCATACACTGCTCCATGGTCCAGTTCTGACACTTAGGTGCCCATTGTAGGCGCTTTTGGCAGTGAACAGAGGTCTTCATTCACCCCCTTCTTTCCTGAAAGTTTACCCATAACACCGTACAAATTTCTAGTAGAATATTAGATACCAATGACACAATATTAAACTGGATGAAATCTGCTGTTAAATGATACAAAAATAAGATTAACAAAAAAAATTATAGACTCAATACATGGCAAGGTGGGGCCTCCATGGATCAGACATGTTATTCCAGAACATCCAACAGATGCTCAATCAGATTGAGATCTGGGGAATTTGGAGGCCAAGTCAACACCTTGTCAACACTAGGCCACCTTCATACATTGCTCCATTGTCCAATGCTGACACTTGCGTGCCCATTGTAGGAGCTGTTGGCAGTGGACAGAGCTCAGCGTGGGCACTCTGACAGGTGTATTTGGTGACATGGCAGAGATCGGAGTAGACGGACGAAGCCTTCGCCCCCAGCAGGCATGAATGATCCAGTCGCAGTTCATCAGTTGTCCTTCTTTGGGCCACTTTTTGGGACAGCCACTGCATACTGTGAACACCCCACATGAACTGCTGTTTTGGAGATGACTCCCTGTTATAGTTTGACCCTTGTCACAGTTGCTCAGATCATCATGGTTGCCCTTTTCCTGTTTCCAACAGACCAACTTGAAGAGTGTTCACTTGCTACCTAATACATCACACCCCTTGACAGGGGCCATTGTAATAAGATCATCAGTGTTATTCATTTATAGCTATCAGCTATCAGCTATCAGTTTTAATGTTGTGGCAGATGAGTAGATGGCAGTGGATGGTGCACTGCTAATTGCTTTGGACTCTCTCCAGCTCTCTCTCTCTCCCCTCAAAGGTTGGCACATTGGTCAACAGTGCAAATTAAAGAGTCAGAAACCACAAAAATTAAACTCTATGTTTAAGATTTTTCAGCAACACTTTATGCAAATATTAAAAATGATTGTGCCCATACCAATGAGTATGTTTTTCTTTGGTAAGAGTTTCTGAAAACTATTGCGGCATTAACTTTAAGCTGCTGGTCAGTTCCACGTTGCCTGCTATATCCCACAATGCCTTGAGATGCTAATCGCTCACGTCCCATGGTAAAAAGTATGGGAGAACGTGCCACACTTATGAAAAGGAAGAAAGTGATCCGCACACCAAAAGAGCTCCCGTATGCAATTTTATTTAGCGTGACGTT
>JAJHUR010093107.1:0-16631 GCA_027495735.1 Lutjanus campechanus
ATCAATCCGGACATTATCTCACAATCTATAATCGTCTGTGACTATCAGCTGTCTATGTGTGAAGTCAAGAGAAAAGTTCAGTCTTAATGTAACTATTTGACCTTTCATGAAGCTGTGTCCGTGTGCCGTCTTCCCCACACATTTCTGCTCCATTAAAACCATTAAATAGAATTAGGCCAATCTTAATTGAAATACCGTCTTCTTTCTTGTGGATGCTTGTTGTCATGGAGACGGGGCAGCTTTACCTGATCAACATCTGGTTCAGAGTCAAATTAAGTCTAATCAGGTTGACTGCCTCTTTGTCAGCCCTGCAGTGCACTTCTCTCCCTCTCTGCAGCATAAAAGCAACAGTTTCTATTCATCATCCTTTAGTCTGCAGACACAGACACAAGACCGAGCTAATGGAGGCTGTAGAGGTTAGCACTATAGGTGCTTTTATCTTTTTATGCTAGTTAGATTTGGTTTTAAGTTTATTGTAAATCATTCAGTGTTGCAAATCATATTTATCTCTTGGCCTTTTGCTTTATGTGACTCGTCAGTAAGCTTTTAACAGATAATATTTGATCTAAAGTGCTCGGAACAAACATGTAGAAGCAGGGAGTTCACCACAAAAACGTAATCATCAACCCTGATGACACCATACGACTTTTTTTTTCTGCAAATGAAAGATGCACAGAAGCCAAGTTGCACACAGTTTCACCCACCAGAAGGATGATGTGAGTATAGAAGGCTTGAAATCTCAGAAATAGACACAGCAACATGCCCAGGATTATGCTGCTGAAGTGCACTCCAGGCAAACAGTAGGGTGTTAGTTCAACTCTAATATAAATGGCACCCAGTGGCGAGCGATGTCTGTCTTTTAATATTTAGTTTATTTTCCTGCTGCAGTGTTGTGAACCCGATAAATGTGAGATTAAGCCTGTGTGGTACAGACTTAGACAGATATACATCAAAAATATCTTAGCTTATATAAAGTATCAAAATAAAATACAAAATAGTGGTATGAGAAAATGTGTCTGATTAAAATACAATAGTATTTTGTCATTTAAAATTCACATATCATGTATCGCATTCGGCATATTTTACATTTTTAATATGGGTCTGACCTTAAATGAACAATATATAAGAATTGTGCTCAAAAATATTTAAAAAAAAAAAATAGCTAAAATTATCAACAAAGAGTGAGGAAACTATGTTGACATTATATCAAAGACTTCTGTGTTGTGTTCCAGATATATCTACTAAAACAGTCATGATGACGAACCAGCGCCAACCCATCCTGTACTGTAATAGGTGATATAGAGTCTGCCCTGTATCCAAAAGCAAATTGGTGGTTTTCTTGCTTGGTTTGGGTCCATGCACCCTGGAGCAGAGCAGACCCTGCCAGATCGACCCTAAAGTGAAGCCAGAACATCTTTGTCACCCCCTGGTGGTTGTCTGCAGTATAGATCATAAATCTTGCCTCCCTAGTGTTAATATTTGTAGATTGGACATTGGCCAAACTGAAAAGTACCTGTCAAGTAAATTTTTCTCTAACATGGTATCTGTCATTTTAGGTAGTTTTTTTTTTTTTTTTTTTTTAAATCACGCTGATGTCTTTTCAGATCAGTTTGGTTTTAATTAGATGCTATAAAAAGCAGGTTTCACATCATGATTGACAGCTGAGCCCTGCTCATGTCAATTTTTTGCAGAGAAAGTACATGTTACAAAATTCACAAAAGTAATTAAGTACTTGTTTTAAATGCATTTAATTAAAATACTGACCATCTGTGAGTATAGAGAATTACAGCTGTAATTTGTAAGATGGGGACATATGGGGGCACGAATGACTGTCAAATCATAAAGTAGGGGTTAGAGGTTCATCTTGGAAAAGATTCTAACTTGATTTAAACTCAATTCAAATGCATTTACCTTTTGATGGAAATGGCGTATTGACCATCATTCCTATAATTTTTTGTGCATTGTTTTATATGAAGGGACAAGATAACCTGGTCAGGATCAGAAACAATATTTTCAGATTTATTTTCTAGAGAAAGTTGTGATGTCATTCAGCATTTGATGGCTCAGAAGATAAAATATAGAGAACAAAAGTACAGGTCGCCTCTGGTTTTTGGATACACTATAATCAATTGTGAAGTGCCTCCTCCTGAGGTCATTGGTAATTTTCATAGTTTCTCATCAGTTAGTGCAGTAGCATTGTTTTGTTTTCTTTGTGGTGAGAACATCACATCAGTGAGGTGGCCCTCTCACTGTGTGATGCTAGAAGGACAATGCTCTGGAGATTTTAAAAGCAGTCTTTTGGTGACCTCTGCAGGTTAAACTCATCTTATTCTGTGGGTAAACTATGCCATGTGGGATGTTCTCATTTAGCAAGATGTGTCTTGCATACCAATATACACCACTGTTAAGTTAAAGGGGTAAATCAGGACATGCACAAGCCCCTCAAGCCCATACCCCATGACTTGGCTATGAATCCCTATTTTGCTGGGAAGAAATAGAGGAGAGATATTCACGCCTGATGTAACCTTTGTTTTAACTGTCAGCAGTGAGCTGCAGAGAAGGGAATAATTCAACAGAAAAAAAAGGTTTCATGCTGTGGAAGGTTTCTTAAAGTAGGAAAGTTTTTAACTTGTTATGAATTCACTGCATGAGTGACACATGAGGGCTCTTGTCAAAGTTTTGGAGAATCAAATAGAAACTTTTTCACCATCATATGTCAAGGCTTTAGCCAGGAGCCGTAGGGTGGTTTGGGGGCATGTGTAACTTTATTATAATGTATGAGCCCATTAATTTTTTTGCCAATGAAAATGCTTTGAGATTATATCAGTGTGTTAGCTCAGATCATGAACACAGTTTTTTGCTTCTGTTCTGTGGTTTAAACTCATACTTACTTGTTCAGAGAGTGTGGGTCAGGTGGAATACAGAATGCTTCAGACATGTCTGCCATTCATGGCACTGACCAGTCTTGCTTTAGAGGTAGGCTATATCAGTTGGTTTCAAACTGGTGTCAGGTACCAACAGGGGTCCTTAAGTGGGTTGTAGTGGGTCCCAGAGGAATAGCATATTTTAACTTTTATCAATAGATGAGGGAATATTGTTGCCTGTTCCTAGGTTGATCACTGATTGACAATGAAGACTGTAATATCTTCTAACCTAAAAATAAAATAAAGAATACAAGGGGACATTTCTTAAGTCAAAATCCTCTCAACTTGGGGGGAGGGGCTATACATGCGTATAGCTGGAAAGTGCAATGCAAACAACTTCTTCTGACTGATATGTCTGTTTATTTTTGGTGCTGCCCCCTGGTGGATGTAGTAGGTATGGCAGGATGAGCACATTGATTGATCTTGTAACATACGACCAAACCACAATCTTTTCCTCAGGGGCGTGTCCAGACTTTTTTGACCAGCCTAAGTGGGGCACTAATTTACACAGAAGGTGGCATGAAGTACATAGGTATGCATGCACACACACACACACACACACACACACACACACACACACACACAGTGGAATAGCATTAATTTAACACAGATAGAATTAATAACATTAATTTGAATTTCTCACTTAATTTCTCTGTAGTGTTCTTAAGTTATTCAATAGGATTTGTATAATTCATACTACCGTTGGCAAGGCCATATGTGTTTTTAAAATTTAACCTGTATTCAAAACAGAATGACAAGACCATATTGTACACACACATCATGTTACATGTCAAATAATGTAAGCAGTTGTGGCGAGATGATGCGAGCCTTTGTTCACAACACACTATACAGCTATATGGTTTTAACAGTTTGTCATGTTAGTTTAACATTTTATGAAATATACAGTAAGACCAAACAAACACACACACACACAAACACACACACACACACACACACACACACAAAATACAGTTACATAGCAAATGGCATTAATTTATTAGCAGTAATTCTTAGCAGGGTATAGGAAAATAAAAGGCCTAAATGATTAATATTGCAACCTTTATATCAAAGATAGTTTATGGATTCCATTCTGATCTAACAATTTAAAATGCTTCACCCATTAATGGTGGAAACATTCGCTCTCTACATTAGTATTCTGTGTTGACATCGTGCAGATGTTTTCAAAGACGTACAATAACTTTCTAAGACATTTCTTGTGTTGTTGTTTCACATAACTAAATAGGCTACATGAAACTATTCCAAGGCACAAACATGAATGGGTCCCCAGTATATTTTCTATCTTGTAAGGGGTCCTTGGCGGAAAAAAGAAAACTTAGAACTTCTGACATATAGGACTTTCTAAAATCCGGTCACTCACCACTTTACTTTTGTCTACTTTGAAAATGGATTCTATTGTTCACAAAAACTTAGACAATATTGAAAATGTAACTGCAGAACAAACATGACCTTTAATAGGCACAGAAAGCAACTGGTGTCTGGCCGTCAGGTATCTAGATCTAGTTAAAAAGGCATTTTGAGAATAAATTTTTGATTATATTTACATGTGTGATTGGACAGAAAATTTACAGTTATGTCTCAGTAAGGTCAGTAAATACTGGTAAGAAATATAAGGCAACACAATTTCTAGCCTTGATAGTGGCATGGCTGTAGTAAGAATGGGAATTTCAGTATGTCAGTGAGTCCATCACTTTGGTCCAGACTGTAACATCTTGACAACATATGGACACTGGTGACCTAAGGGTTAAGATAAGATAGATACCACATGACTGCAGCATCTAAGGTTTGATTGACAGCTGTGGGACCTTTGTTGCATATCATTCCTCACACTTTCTGTCTCCCTTTATTCTGATTGTGAAATAAAGGCAAAATTCAAAATAATAATGATGAAATATCCTGACATTTTATGGTCCCCAGAGGATGGGTCCCGCTGAATTTTCCTCTTGCACCATCATGAGGTGCACATTTCTGGTTCAGAGTGAAATACCTCAGCAACTATGAAATACCATGAAACTTAAAACAGATGTAAGATCCCTCGTGGATACATTCAGACAACTTTGATGATCCTCTAACTGTTCCTCTACTGCCACCAGCAGGTCAGTGCTGTCACTTGATATGATACTGTATATCTCTACATCTACATGATGGACTAGTGCAACATTTGGAACAGAAACTTGTGGTTTCCAGACAATGGCCCCTCCTGCAGGGGTGTTCCTAAGGGCTAGGCATGGGGGGGCACTCCCCATCCTGAAATCTAATTAGCCGCCCCAGACGAGTATTTCTAGTGTGCATAGTTTTCTTTTGTAATGCAGCCTGTATCCTTCAGCAGTGTTTTGCAGACTAACAAGATAAACCTGACCCTCAATCAGCATGAGGGTGAGTCGATAATGACTGAATTTTGATTTTTGGGTGAACTAAACCTTTAATGTGTGGTGAGCATGTGTGTGCATGCTCCATGCCACCCCTGCATGAATCACTAATGATAAAGGAACTCTGCTGAGGGCAATGATCCCACGAGAGTCTACGATAAATGGTTCATGAGTTTGGTCATATCATCTGAATCTGTTTAGAAGTTATGCACCTTTTGTCAATGGGCCACTCCCACACCCACTAGTCAGTCAGAATTAACACAAACACACCCCTTCACAAACACACACACACGCTTGACCTCCATGCAAAATTTCTTCCTCCCTGGGGTAAAGAACTGTAGCCAAAAGGTGGGGCATTTTTTTGTGAAACAACCGGCCAACCGACGCAGCTGCTGGTAAAAATACTAAAAAATGTCTGTCCTAAGGCACTCATTAGTTTCCGACTCTGGGAAAGTGGGTAAAACAATAAAATTCCCCAAAACTACCATGTCTCCGGATGATCTCTTTGATCCGATCACACACATTTTGAGCTGCTCCATGTGACTTCCTTTTCATAATGTAATAACTAATGTAATATGTTTCCAGTTCCACTCGCTGACCTCCCCTGCAGTTTGGAGCCCTCCTGCCCCCCCCCCCACACACACTTCAGAAAACACTGCACTATTATATCTGTCTGCAAATTAATTCAGGGAACAACTGTAATATTTACAGTCATCCACTTGATGGCAGCATTGTGACTTGATGGAACGTTGAATGCTTCCAAGACTACAATGCCATGAAGACCATACTGAGGAATTATGTTATGGATAATACAATAATATATGTACTGCATTACTGATCCATTATTCCATTTTAATTAATATGCTGAAAAGACTTTCCATAAGAACACAGTGCTCGACGATTCTTAGCTTTTCCAACATTTATTTATTCACCTACATTTACCTGTCTGCTGCTGGAATTAAATCTATTAAATCTATATGTCTACTTGTCTGCTCAGTTCTTTTTATGTTCGATCAGCTCCTTCCTGAACTGTGGCTTTTTGACTGAATATCTTTTGCACATGAACTTGTTTGGACTGACTGCTTTTTTTTTTTTAAAGTATTTCTACTGCCAAGGGAAAAAAAATGTCTTGATGAATTGTGTAATTTCCATTCACTTTCACCTTGGGAAAACAGAGAACACTGGGGAAATGAGCACAAAGAAATATAGTTTCTTATAGCGCCGGTACAAACACTGTCACAACTTCTCTTCAGACAATCAGACAATAATGCAAAAACCTATAAAGAAAGTTCCCGGACTGTTTTTAATCCTCGAGGAGTGCTCATTTAGTTATTTCCTGTTGACTTGTTTTTGAAGAGTGGTCTTTATTTCTACGAGATTAAAATTCAATGAGGGGAAAACCCAATGGAGTGTAATAAGAAAAACAAAAATAGCCCTGCGTAGCCAGCCAGGAGGTATAGAACGCCATTTGTGTTTCATTATTTACGGTGAAGCCATACACTTTTTTCTTTTTTCCTTTTTTTTAAAGACATGTCCTTTCCCCATGTTGCTGGGAATTATACACTGCCTGTAGTGGAGTTGCCATGCTTCACTGCTTACTAAATCGACAATTCTCCCATAGCCGAGCATTCGTTCTCAAGCACATCATGCCAGGGCCCATTTTGATGACATCATCATCGCTGTCACTCTCATCATGGACGGAGCCCTCCGGGAAAAAGGGTGTCACGGACTGCTGCACACCCATATCTGCTCGTCCGTTGCCCGACACATAAGTATCCCCCATCAGAAGTCCCTGCAGTGTTGCTTCGCGGCAGCAGATAATACTTGATGACTTCATCTTAATCACATTCACTTTAATTTTCTTTTATCTGCACAGCGCCATGCCACGCTGGCTGCGAAACATTCCACAAGTGGCTGCACTCAAGCCTCTGTGAGCATATGCATCTACACACAGGCACACACGAACACACGCGTGTCGACATGCTCACACAAGTCTGCTTTTGTTTAATTTGAAGGAAAACTTCCTGCCCTAATCGTGCATGGTTAACACAACTTTTAAATGGAAAAGACTTCTAATCTAGCTAATAACTACAAAGTGGATTTGACATATAATGTAGGAACGATCACAATAACCATGAAAACAACAAAAAAAGAATGTACTTACTGGCATTAAATACAGCACATATGTCCTTTACTTTTTCTTTAGCTGCAGTTAGAATTAAAATGTTTATGCTGTGAAAATTACAGAAGTGTATTACTGCCGTGCCAGAAAATTAAAAAAAGGAAAAACATCAGTATCATGTCATAATGGTGACAATATATTATGACAAAATGTTTTTCGTTATAACAAGATATTTTCACATTATATAAATACACAGAATTATCACGTTATAACAAAACCTCTCTTGTTACAACAATATACTGTTTATCCGCTCACTGTGAAAAGTTTCACATTATAATGAGAGAACACACTGGAAGCTTTTCGTGTTCTAATGTGATAGTGATCTTTTTTTTTCCTTTTGTGCAATAAGCTGCCATACAAAAAATGTATGCAATTCTCTTTAATCTCCTTTAAGCTGAAACATGTGGTATAGGCCATCATTGATGACATTATTCCATCTAAATGAGTTATAATTCATAATCAGTGATGTATATGAGGGTAGTTCTCTGAATATCTTACTTTTTTTGCACTCGGTACAATGTTGTATTACAGTACAGTGGGGTTACAATATAGTAATAAATGACTCCAACTCAAAAAGGTGGGAATGAATAAAGAAAACAGCTTACTTACTAATTAAAATCATTTTTCAACACACCTTCTGGGAAACTGGAATAGATGGAATTTATACCAGTGGTTTAAAGTTTTTCTTTAAATTCAGTGGTTCAGCACGTATTCAGCTCCTTTACTTAAGTAAAAGTAGCAGTTCTGAACGGTGAAAATACTTCATGCCAAGGTAAAGTCCTGCACTGAAAATGTTACTCATATAACAGACATTTTTCACAGCAGCCATTTTGACATGAACTAGAGTAAACACAGGTGTTACCAGTGAGGCTAATTAAGGTTCTCTCCTATTCAAGGTCAAAAAGAGTCAAGGGCAGACCTTAATTAGTGTCATTACTACCACCTGTGTTTACCCTACTATTTCATATCAATATGGTCGCCGTGAAAAAAGGTCTGCTGCATACAAAATGCATTTTAAAGTATCCAAGGTGAAATGACACTGATGCTGAATGTTCCTCTGTGAGTGTCATAAAGTTATATATTATATTATTGGAGTAATATAATATAATATCATATTTTATGAGCTCATCATAAGTTTTGTGCAGATCAGATCATCAGATCAGACAAAAGTAATGGAGTACAGAGTGCAATACTTTCTTCTGAAACTTAGCTAAGTAGAATTACGAAACATCATGAAATAGAAAATACTTAAGTTAAGTTTGTACTTAAGTAGATACATTAAATCAGAGGTTCTCTCTCTTTTTTTTAAAGATAGAAAATGTACCGGAGCCCTCCTCATGTAATGACTGACGTGCGCTAGAGTGGCGGGAGGAAGATTTCACAGTATATTTATTCAAATTTATAGATTTGAATAATCTAAACTAAACTCTGAACTATTTTAGATTTAAGATTAGATTATGAATAAATAAATAAATAAATAAATAAATAAATAAATAAATAAATAAATAAATAAATAAATAAATATTTTCTAAATTTAAATGAATGAATCTGAAAACTTTTCACAGACCCCCTGGCAGAGTGCCACGCTTACTTAACTTTTTTGTTTGGGGCACATGATAATCCAAAGTAGAAGCTCTAAAGTGCAATGCTTCTACAAAGTTCTACCAAAATCCACTTATCATCATTGTAGTGCTGGTGTTGAAAAGTCTTATAACAACTTAAACTACTGTATAAAACTTATTCCACATTTTGATATTAGGATCTGTATTAATATAAATGCATTTTAGCTTCCATTTGACATAAAACAAAACATTTCTGTTTTGATTAACAACAGTGCAAGACTCACTCGTTTGCACTTTACTCTAAATGTTAATGAGTAATCAGATGAGAAGTGTACACTGTGGAGGAAAGCATCAGACACATTCAGGTAATTTGTAATTGTGGTGAACGGAGCCCTGAACATGCAGCAGCCTCTTCTCCGTTAAAGTGAGCTGGGTCTCTTCACTGCTCTTTGAACACTTTTGACCTTGCTCTGCGACTCCAGACACACACTCAGAGAAACATGGTTTTCTCAGACATGGCAGCGGGCCAAAATAAATAACCTGCCCTCAGAGTGTCGGCAGAACCGCAAGAAATCCAAAACCCAAGACCCGGCCCAGCGGCACTCACTCACAGGGCTATCAGCGAATGACTTGCTGAAATTTTAATTGTCCGAATGCATCATGTGGTTTGGAAACAAAATCAAATCAGGACGGATCATCCTTCCTCTTTGACACCCATCCAAAGGAGAGTAGCATTTTTGATTAGGGTTTCATTTATTTATTTTAGGAGGCTCTGATTTCAAGGTCGGGTTACACCAACTTGGGGGACAAACAGATGACATTGTATGGATAGGTAATTCAAGAGTCTGCATGCTTCGATCCTCACAGATAAGAGGGAGATAAGAGACAGGTGTCTTGTAGAATAGAGGACATCCATCTAGAAATTCAATCGCCAAAGCTCCGTCAAAAATGGCGTCCATGAAATAAAGGGATTGATATCAATACCTTCCTTCAATTAAGGAGATCAGAATTTCATACATACATACATCCTGATGCATCTTCAACACAAGATTTTCTTTTTTTTCTGTACCTCTTTTAATGCAGCTTGAGAGAAAATGGATGCAGTTACTCTAACTTTATGAGACATTTTCCAAACATTTTTAATATGACATATACGTAGGTGCAATGTCTGGGATGTGGATATGTGTGTGAGTGAGTGTTATACTGTCCTCACTTACAAGGCTGCAGACATCTCCGTTCCTGTTCAGTCTCACCATCGTATCACTTGTCTGATGTCCTCACACCAGTCAGGTATTACAGCTGTAAATGTGATTAAAGAAATGCTAGACGTGGACAGTAGACAGGACAGCTCCTGTAAGATGGAGCTCTGTGTTTCTGGTGTGCGTGTGCTACAATAAGTCAGATACTACCAGGCACACATTTTTTACTTTTTTTTAACCTTTTATTTGTGAACATTTTCATAATTTAGCTACAGTAAGTTAAAAAAAGGGTAAATAAATAACAGAAAAAGCAAACAAATATGACATCTTGATATGTAAATCAAGGCAAATTTGCCTAATTTAAAACATATATATCACACATGATATTGACAATAATTCTACACAATCTGCCTCATTGGCGAGTAATATAGAGCAAGTCATCTGCTCCAGAAGATGTAAATGTTTAATAATATTAACAAAGACACCTGTACACTGTAAAAAATAAACTATTTGTTTTAACTTAGTAACTTAAAAAAAATGTGTCAGGTTGCCTGAAAATGTTTAAGTTGACTGCATTTGAAAAGATAAGTTGAGGTAAATTTGTAATGCTTCAAAACAAACTGCCTCTGGGTTGGATCCTTTGTGAAACAAGTCTCTGTTTACAGTGTACACAAATTACAGTGAGTAAAATGTTAACCATTCAAAAGGACGAAATTTAGCTAATTTTATTTTCGACGTTATATTTTGTGGTTATGGTGGCCTCCAAAATCAAAATCCTTGTAGAATCTTTAAATTAACTTGAATAAATAAAACTTGTTTTATTCTTGTAAGAGCAGTTTTTCTGGACCAGCCTTTTTGCTTGCTGCCAGCAAAATCTTTAGAAGGTAAGTGTCTAATGTTGAACAGATACTAAAACAGAGAATTTTCAAGATTGTTCTCGCCACTTCCCTCCAGAAAGTCTGATTAGATGCAAGACCGAAAGACATGTGCATGATCAAATGGAACCATCCTCATTCCCTCCAGCAGCACGGTTGAGCACCAGTCTGTTTAGACTTCTGCTTTCAGTCTTGTAAAATATTAAATTCACCAATCTTCGCTGAAAACCACACAACAAATTGAGTTAATGATTAAACCAGCATGCAAATTTGATACTCATGATGTAACTTTGCAAATGCATGACAGTTTTTCCTCTTTCCTCGTTCGTCCTCCTCCCCCTCCCGTCTTTCCTCTGAGTAAAAGCTTGGAGTCACTGAGGCTACCGTCGACTTGCTGAAGGTGCGTTTTTAAATACACTGCAAGTCTGTGTGAATGATGGGATGGCACGATGGTGAGCAAATATTGGAAAAAAAAAAGGGTGATGAACATCTCTGACTTTCAAGGTAAGGACATATGGTCAGGAAAAAAAAAAATCAATGATATTCTACTCAGCAACCAATGAGGGACAAATGGAGTGAGACCTTCTGCACAGTCACTTGATCTTTTTTTTAGAGCAGATGCAGACCAGACTGGTTTCTCTGCGGCACTTTGAACGATGAATGATGAAAATGATACTCAACATTTATGATTATTAAATCTATCCACTGATTTATAATACAGCCTTTATTCCGAGGGTGAACAGTGTGGCTGTGGTGGAATTTAATGTGCCATCCTTTCAGGTTATTATTAATCGTCCTGGCCATTAATAATTGGACAGTAAATATTCATTACAAGCCTCCATATCGTGACATAAAGGCTATGTCTGGCCAATTAAAAATGCATAAGGAGTAATGGGGCTTTATGAATAACTTAGCAGATGCCTCTTGAATGCTGGAGCATAGGAAAAGCAACAAAGACTATAGACAATATAGACAATATGACAGTTTTCTCTAAAACGTGCGTATAAAACTAATCTAAATGTTTGTAAATCTAACGGCTTGGACAAAGCATGGACAATAAATGACTTCTTAAAGGACTTTACAAACAGATAAACATATTACATATTACCATTAACAGTGGTCATGCATTTTCAATATGTATACAACACAAACTGGCAACTTCATACTGTATATCGAAGGGTTTTACCTGAATTCTATTCACTGTATAACATATGTTTTATTGTTGAATGTATTTTTCATGCTGTCTGATTGTTAACTCAGGTTTACTGTAGTTGCCCAGTAGATGTCAGGTTTGTATAAGAAAAGGTGTTAGTGACACCTACAGTCCCTCTCTGACACTTCCACAGTCACTCGTGTCCTGTTTGCACATACTCCCTTATGGAGATGGCTGCCTGGTGTAATGCATGAATAAATATATTTGTATTCTGAACTACTTTTACAGAGTTATTTAGATCTGTGTGAACAGTGTGTGTGAAATGTATTGTAATTTGTCTCATAAGAACTAGAATATGCGTAGGTGGAAAAAAAACAGCCCTGGGTAAATAGATTTAAGAAGTCACTGTAAGATGAACTACAGGGCTATGTAAAAAACATGCAAACTGAACAAGATCTTGCCTGAAAAGAAAATATTACAGTCATTCCTGAATGGGGGGAATACTGATTTTCATAACAGCTGTGAATCCTCATAGTCATAGTGATGATTTAAGGCGTGTTCACACCTAAAGGTTCACTTCCTGAATCGAAACAATCCAAGGACGATACATTGTTTCAGTTTTCCTACAGGTTCAGTTTGCGTTCATGGAGGTAAAACTCAAACAGTCCAGGAAGTGTAAACACAAGCCATTTGGTGGAAATGTCGATTTGGTTATTGGTAATTCAGTCATGAGTAGAAGGACAACAAAATGGCCCAATGTCTACCTGGGTATGGGCATCATGGGGCATCGTCAGGTTCTGTGTCCAGGTTTCCAGGTTTGTCAACTGCCAGTCCACATTTTAGGAGCAAACCTGCTACTAGTTCACCAGTCACCAAAACAAGAAGAGAAAACATTCAGCAACTGGTTTGAGTGGTGTTCACACTAGGAATTAATTGCTCCAGAATTCACTCGACAGCTGTCTGAGACCAGCTCTTTGAAGTGGACCAGAGAGCTGTGGTCTGGTTTGGACCAGAGTTCGAATCCTGCGTTCACAACAAGCCAAACAAACCGCACAGCTGGGGGTAAAAGATCCGGGGTTCAGTTCAACCAGATGAAACAAGGATGGTGAGAACCCACCCTTACAGGCCTGGCATGAAAGTAACGCTGCTCTGTTACTATGCATGCTCCAACTCTTTCAGATGGAAAGCTCCTTTCATGCTATTGTTCAGAAATTCATTTTGTTGAATTCTGGCAGCATCATAAATGGACTTAACTAACCTCTCTGATCACCTTGGAGGGCTGCGTGTGTGTGGATGAAAAAAATATTACTGGTATTAACAGATTCATTAAGCTTCTCTAAAGTGGAGACTTAAGTTGAGCTTGTGTATTCAGGTTTTAATTTGGATGTCTTAATTACCAAATTGTATTTGTTGCATTTGTCTCAGAAAGTCTTTTGAAAAACAGGTTTTTTTGGCAGGCATTTGTTTATTTTCAGAACACTCCGCTGTCAGTTACACATGTCCCTTCACATTATTTTGAAAAGGCATTGCTATGGCCACCTTGACTTGAGTACTAACCCTTCTGACTGTGATTGGATCAAGAGGTTTAAAAAAAAACAAAAAAAAAAAAACTCAGTGTTTGATTTGGTTTTTAATCTTTTTCACAATTGGCAAAGACAAAAATTCCTGGCAAAGTCATAAAATTCAACAACATCCAGCATCCATTTCCACTGTATTCAAGGCTTTCAGACTTTCTTCCTTCCTCGTGTTGTATCCACAACATGAACTCAAGTGCTGGGAATAGTAGCAACCAAGCTTCTCAACTTTTTGCAGGAAGTTTTATAAAAGCTGATGAATAATAATAAACTGATAATCTGTTAATCCCTTGCTTTCATGTCTTGTTTTCTTTCCTCCTTCCACCTAAAAGCTGTTAGCTATGCTAATTGTTACATAGGGAGTAGGGAATGATGAATATTAAATGGGATAATCTGACAGGGAAGTCGGTTTCTTATAAAGTTACACACCACCTAAACTACCACTGTGTAAACAGGCGTAAAGCTATACAGTAAGAATAAATTCCAGAATCTTTCTACTATAATGTTGAGCAGAACATTGTCTTCTCACAGCTTTTTTGCTGCCGTGTGTTTGTTATAATGTGACGTACACTGATGAGCTGGCAGCCAATGCAGAGTCCTTATGTTGGGTGATTTTCACTGAAGGTCATGCTGTGTCACACATTCATAGTACCTGAGCACACAAATAACTTAAAACTTGAATGCAATTCAATGCAACCATTACTGTCTCAGAAATGACCCTAAAGATATGTTAATATAGCAGTATTAACAATAACAGAAATATTTAAAAATAAAATATTGATATTATATGAATAATACACATATGATAATGTCACCCCCCACTATACATGAAGCATAATTGTACTTTTTATGTACACTTTTGTATTGTTATAGTTACTGACTCTGTCTCCTCCTCCTAAAACTTGAATTTCGAGTGTAATTAAGTTGCCAAAAAGAGACAAAACACATAATAAAGTTGAAGACTGACTGATAAAAATATTCTTTTCGTTAATATTTTCTATAGATAGAAAAAAATGTTGTGAAAATGTGTGAATTCCTTCAACCACAATGATTGTGTAGCGAAAATAACTATTTTGACAGCCCTTGTCAACACCATCTCATGAGTTTTTTTTTTTTTACATTTCATTCTTTACAGCAAAACAAAGTAGTTCAAGTCTGCTGTATTGGATTGTAATGCAAAGCTTGCATTTCAACTTTTCAAAGGTCCGTGTTGTTAGATTTACAGGGATTTATTGCCAGAATATGATAGAAATATAATATTCATTAGAATGTTTTCATTGATGTACAATCACCTGAAAATAAGAATGACTGTGTTTTTGTTACCTTAAAATGAGCTGTTTATATATACAGAAGGCACAGGTCCTTGTCCATGTAGTCCACCATTGGATGGCCATGTTTCTACAGTAGCCCAGAATGGACAAACCAGACACACACTTCGAACTGGAGGGAGAGACAAACCGGGTTGGGAAGGTTACTTTAAAATTGTATTCTGAAACAATTACTAATTACCTCTTAAAAGAAGTAGTCAGTAACCTAATCCAGTTATCACAATATTAATGTAATGCAACTTGATTACTTTCCATTACTTTTGGATTACCTCAGTATAAAATATAGTGAAATTGTTCAGCCTACTATAATGTTTTATGTTTGTTGTTAGGATTATTAGTCGGTCCAACTATTCCTTCCTTTGCTGTGTGAAATTTATTGATTTATTGACTCAAAGGCAAAAAAAAAAAGGCTCACTTTTCACCCAGTGAAAGCATTTTTTCATGACAATGAAATGAGGCCACGATGATGAATTGGCAACTGTAAGATTAGCTATAGTTTCACATGAGACCAGAGGGGTGCTGAAACCTGTGAAGTGTTGTAATGTGCAAAATATTGTTCTTTATTTTAAAATGATTGTATTGTAAAACTGTGATCATGCTAATAATGCCCATTTTTACTAAATGTATGTGTAATCTGATTATGTTTTTTTTCTGTAACTGTAATAGAATACAGTTACCTTTTTATTGTATTCAGACAATAGGGACAAGGTGTTTGCAAACTGAAAGCTCACCAGTAGATGCCACTGAATCCTACACACTGGTCCTTTAACAACATGCAATAATCAACATCTCGACAAACAGTGTGTATTCATCAGAGTAAAACAGTGTTAATGTGTGTGTGTGTGTGTGTGTGTAGGTCTACAGTAGGTTTGACAGCAGTCAGTTGACCAGACGCTGGCTGAGACTCCTCTCCAAACTGTTACTTTGGAACAGGTGGTGCATCTCCTTACCTGAACAGCTTGTTTTGCGTGCTTGCTGAAAATAAACATCGACTGATCCAGAAACTTATTACCAGTATCCGTCCATTCTTAGGCTGTTTTGTTGCAACATTGTCCAATTGAACATAACTTGTCTATAATTGCTTTTTTTTTTTCATCCTCTTCTGGTTCTGAGCTTTTTCTCTCACCAGGTGCTACCGGGGCCGAGCAGAGATGTTATAGCTGCGCTGCTCACTGCGGACAGTCATGGAGCCCCGGAGCAAACCAGAGGACATATATATCACTTGACTGTGTGTCAGGACGATTACTGGATAAAGATCACAATATGACACTTTTCCTTTTCTGTGCTGGCTCAGTGAACAGAAGGAAAGCTCCTGCAGCTCAGCATGCCCCTGTCCAGGTTATTGATCACACATCTCTGACTTAAGACCTCTACAGCCTGTTAGGGAAAAATCATTCTGCCTTTTTCATGGTCACAACATCACACCAACACTCTTGTTTTGGGGGGG
>JAJHUR010093108.1:0-30661 GCA_027495735.1 Lutjanus campechanus
CCTTGCACTATTTCTATTTTCCTCCCACGCAGTCTCACCCGTTCTACCTCCTTTCAAGCTTTACCTCCAGCGCTCACATTCTCTTTCCTTGCTCTCTCCACAAACCACAAGTGCAGCGGCCTCATTTGTTTTTATCTTGTGGTTAACGATGGTTCATTTAGCCTGTGCTGGGGTGAGTTGGTAAACCAAAACTTGGGCCACAATTCTGCAGGAAATGATCAGAGCTTGAGGCTTAGTTATTCAGATTTTCATGCAAAGAAGAGTTTTTCTTTTCAGCACTCTCAGTTTAATTGGCCTTCCTCATGGTGGAACTTTAGGGATGAATGGCTCCGACAAGTTCATGACTGGTTATTGATCTTTTCAGACGATCAGAAGATAACGGTGACCATTCATCATATTATAATAACTGTCTAATGGTGCATTTTACACTAGATAATGCTTGGCTGGGCTTGTTTGATGGACTGATTGATACCATTATTGAAAAAGCTGGACAAATGTCAATGACAGATGTCATCATCCTAGAATGCCCACTCGGTATATGAGAAAGGAAAGCCACCTGAAGACTCTGCAATCCTGGAAAATGAGGGTTTGAGGGCACAGGAGAACAAGAGATGACCCACAGCAGGTCAGAACAATAAGTGGATTAATTAGAGAAATGAGATGTGAAACTTTCTCCTTCTGAGAAAGGAAAAAAGAGAAATGACTCTATTTGTGTCCCCATAATCATGTCATGTCTGGACAGGAAACCAGCTGCTCTTCTGGTTTAACTTTAACTCTAAAACCAATGTTCCAAAAAGGTGTCATGGCTCCTGTATAATCACTCTCTTCCTTCCTAAGCATTCAACTCTGTTTTCAGTGTGTGCTACAGGATTTCCCAGGCTCTGTCATCCCTCATTTCTCCACTAATCGCTTTCCTTGAGTTTTCTGCCCCTGCCCATCACCTGATTAGTAACTGGCTTGTACTTCTGCCCCCGGTTAGTCATTAGCCCTAGCAAATACTGAGGCAGCAATAGCCTTCTTCCAGTTTATCTACATTGCTGCAGCATTTGCTTGCTGTGGCCAAAAATGATGCATTGAGAGTGGCCAGAGTGAACCAAAACAGTGAGGTTGCAAACCCGACAGCTAGGAAAAAAAATGAGCTGAATCTTGCTATAAATCTCCATAAACCCAAGGGAAGCTGCTGATTTTTTTATTCTGCAGGTTTATCACTACGAGCAACCCTTGTCACAGTGTCACATTTAGTTCTTCAGTTCTTCATTTGTGCATATAATAAAACAAAAGAGCTACACTGCCATACATTTACAAACAAACACAAGTTGTTATTTGATTGTCAAGTAAAGGTGTTCACATTAAAATTAGCCTTTCCCTAGTTATGTGAGAATTCAAATAGTGTGTATTTAAATACAGTCTGTGGCTGAAGGCTTTACCGTAGTTAGCTGCTCTAAGATTCCCAAAAGCAACAAGTGGCTATGACGACAACTGATGAAAGGACTAGTCAAGAGGTGGAGGAGGGTTGCTTGTGAAGCGCCCTGGAAGGACAGTAAGCTTGCATGACACCACATCAATGTAACATCACTCTGGACCTGAAATACAGATGATCAACTCCACGCCATACAAATATTGAGCTCAGCTGCAGTTTTGCTCTTTTTGCCAATTTAACATGAGACCTATTCTGGACCTCTGTACAGGTGTGCCAGGTAACACATGTGAGGTTAATATAGATTTTTTTTTTTAATGTACTTTGTGGTAAAAGGGTGTTGAATCTGTGATTTTGTCTCTTATGAACTGACGTTTTATTCTGCATCACTGTGGCATGTTTTTTGGCTGGACCAAAGCAAAGCGAGTCCAACCTTATAAATGTCTGTTTGTTCCTGACTTACTGAGTAATGAAGTTGAGTACTGGAGTTTCCCCTCTGGCTGCTGCTGTTTCAAAATCAATAGGCAAGGGCAGTCTTCAGTTACGTCCTCAGGAGCACCATGCACAGTTCAACAATAGCCATCCCTTTGTCTTTCTTTAATACTGTAATTCCCCACCCCCTGACTTGTTGGTCACTGTTGTACCTTACCATGCCTTTAAATAAAGCTTACACTTTAACTTAAGACCTATATATCTCTCTGTAGGCTGAAGCGCGGTTTATCTAAGGAGCGAACAGGAGGTTGAATGATGTGTTGAAAAAGCAGAGACAAGACGGTCATGGATTTTAAGAATATATCGAGGCTGCTTAGCTGGTGACTTATTATTTGCTGCATTCACAGCTCAGACAGTAAATCTCGGCAGACCAAACTTACTCCCGCTCTCTTTTTCTGTTCATCTATCTTTTTCAGAGGCAATGTCCTAACATTTCTCTTTGCCTCTCGTGTCTCTCTTTGTCTTCTTCTCTTTTTGCAGAATAATGACTGTGCATCACAATGGCTTCATTTTCAGGAAATCGCTACAGTCATTATCTCTTTAACCTCTCTCTCTACATTTGTCAGATTTGGATAAGTATTGCTACATTGCAAAACATGAATTGTTTGCTCCTCATCAACAGGCTTTAGCTAAATGCTCACAGGCTGAAATTCAGCTCTGTCTTCGCTTGGTGTGAGTGAGAAGTGGCTCTGGGTACCATAAGACCTGAATAATTCATGGCTGCTCTGGCTCCGTCCATGTGTTTTAAATACTGACTATAGACCAGGAAGCTATGAATCATTCATCAGAGGCGATTAAAGTCTGCTGTTAATTAACCCTTATCCTTTCACAGTAGTATGGAGGGGGTCAGGGACTGGTCCCTGGCCTGACCTCTCAGACCACCTGCTCGCTCCCTCTGCCTCTCACTCCTCTATTCAACTATCTGTCTTGCTGGAGTGTGTGTGACTGTCTTTTCTTGGATTGGAAAGGCTGATCCAGCTCAGATACACAGAGTTTTTCCTGTTTCTGAATCATCAGAAAACTGTATTTTTTGTTTAAGTGATGTGACTTCAAAGAGTATACTGTATTGTTCAGTATAAAAGACACTTTGGAAGACGTTCCAACTGTACTATGTTAAATGTTAAACGTGTGTATGTGTGACTGCGAGTGTGTGAGTGTGTGTGTAATTGCCGTGACGAGACAAGATGTTGAGAACTCAGCGGTGCATGTCGCCAGAGCGCTTGAACGCTCCACGGATGGCCCACAGAGAGGAGGAATGAAGGAGAGACAGAAGGGGGTAGAGGGATGAGAGGAACAGAGACGGAGAGACAGACAAATGAATAAACAATGTTTATTGTTTAAACAACACAGAACTTCACAGATATCACAAAGAGCAGGTTGTATGTGTGTATAAGGAGGACAGCGGTTTTATTAGTTTCATTACAGCCATTTTGGGTATTTGGGTGTGTGTATTTGTGTAATATGTGTGCAGATATTAGAATCTGGATTATTGGCCTGTTAACTCTTCATTTTTTCTGTCTAGAGATTTCTAATAGGGTGACCAGATGTAACAAATTATCTCTAGTTTTCAAAAGTCAAACCACTGCAGGACTGATGCTTTAACCTGTCACCGTCTTTGCTCGCCTACAACCAACAAGGAACATTACAAGTCACCACAAATTCATAAGCAATGCAGATTTGGTAAAATGTGATAGAATCTACTATAAAGAAAAGGAAATTCAGCTAAGACTGGTAATCTTTTGTCTATATTATGCTACTGAATCAACCAGAGGCCAAAGCAAACACACAAATAAACTCATTCTCTCACATTTGCTTTGTTCGGATATGGTCACCCTAAAATGCTACAAAGCTAGTCCTCTTCTTTTATCAGCTATTATTAACCAAACTGCAGAAGGCAGATGTAGTTAACAACATGCTGGTCAAACATAACCAAGGTTGAGGTGATGTCAAGACACAATGCTCCCATGTTGTGTTACAAGACTAAAAGGCTGCAAACTGAAATGTCATACTAACACGTTAAACATCCATAATGTTTCAGTTTAAATGTGAGTAAGGTTTCACTTCAAGCATAAGTGCAGTGTGAATCTGTAAGGTTGGGGGTTCACCAAAAAAAAAAATCTAGAGGAAATGTAATGAGTACAATAGAGATGTTGTTTATAATCAGGATACCAGCAGGAGCTTTTTCATATCCTAACTACTACGCCTGTTGAGTGTTGTAATATTGTGAGAATTACCAAAGAATGTGAACTCATACAAACCACAAAACTTGGCAGTAATCCAGATACAGATCCCAGCTGAGCCTGCAGACTCAGTGATAGCAGCAAAACAAGTAACCAAGTAACTCTCTCACACACAAACAAATGATTCATCCATCACATATTTAAATTTTAACAGAACAGTAGCCTTCATGTGGAGGTCGTCACTGACTTTTTTTTAGCCTCATGTTGGCTGCACTGTATGTTGCACTGATCATTTCAGCTGAGAGCACGCTGGATGCGCTGGTTGTTGTGCGCACTGCTGCACAACCGTGAGTAAGAGAGAGAGGGAGTGACAGATGATGAGGAAAAACGTGTGAGATGGACTACTGCATGCAGTGTTTCTGTAAATTATTCATTACTGACTCAGACCACTGCTTTTTCACTTGACCCGCCCGCCAGAAGCCGTAGTATTTTCTACTAAGTCGACTCACAATGTGCATGTCCATTGACCCGTGCATCAGTACAGGCTACCATACCACACAATTAGACCAGAATCAATGTTCCACTAGGGTGTTTATTTACACAAAACTTAGTATGCTGAACAACAGTGTAATAGTGAGTATGTAGTGCAGAGTATGTGATTTCAGACACAGCTCAAAAGTCTACAGCCATGCTGGTCAGTCAGTCAGCTGCTGTTTGTAAACAGCAACAAAGAAAGATAGCTGATTGTTTAATCTCACTCCCAGGATGTCAAAACCAACGCTGATGTCCAGACATGTTCCAAACACAGTAAAGTATTAGAAATAAAGAAAATACAGGTAGAGGGCAGAGAGATACAGACACCACCCCACACTTCCAGTGTGTCATAAGTGATGATTAAGAGGGACTATTTTCAAATCGTAACGTATTGTTCTTTAGAAAAATTCCTTTAACAGAAATCCATCCAATAGTTGTTTAAACATTTCACTCAAAACCACAGATGTGAACCTCTTGGTGAGAGGATCACCCAAGTCAGGATTCAACCTCTGGGGACTATAAATGTACAAAATTTCGTGACAATCCATTAAATAGATGTAGATATATTTTAATCTAATGAATTTGTTTGTCAATTTAAGGCCTCCATAGGTATGAACTCTAAAGTATCTATAACAGTTACAAGCAGCTACTCAGAGATCCCTCAGATATTGAATGTAGCACTGTGTTCATGTTGTCACGTTGTTTAGACTGTAATTGCAAGTAAACAAGTCGGAAAGACTTCAGCCTTTGAGTTGTAATACTGAGTCAGAGATATCAGTAATTTCTAACAGCAATGGTGACAACAACTGCAAATGTGTTAACAACCTTTTGGCAAAATGCTAATAAAGTTTGTTCAGCTAATTTAAAAGGAGCCATGCAAGTTTACTGCCCACTGCCATTCTGCCCACATTTAAGTAAACATACCACAAGAATTCTTTAACTGGTTATGAAACTGTTTCAGTTTATTACTGATGCCTCTCATGACCTTCATAGGTTAAGTGGACCATCAGCAAGGAGAATTGCTATTTCTAGTTATTCTTAATGCCTGCCACTGGATTGGATTTTGCTTTGAAGCAGACAAAAGGAGCCTGTGTTTACAATTTCACAGGCAAAGTTCCAGTAAGGTTATCTGGTTAAAAGAGAACAGGAGGAGATTTTTGACATTATGTTTTGTGTTTATGGCAGTGGAAACACTATCACTTTTGTCCATGGGGGCCTTGCTTGTTCCTTGTAGCAGCTTTAATGCAGCAGTCAAGTATTCAGTGCCTTGCAGCAAATAAAATAGTGAAGCTCACAGCAACTGAGGATGAGCTGTGGATGTATCTGGTGTTGTAATGGCTTCTAAATATACTGTCAAAACATGTCTTGTCACCAGTCTTACACTTGAAACAAGTTTTTGGAAATCTACAGTTGATTGTATTCCATGTGACTGTTGCAATATCATGTTACTCCTGTTGTCTTACCCCTTTTTCCTCACCAGACACTCACTGCTGCTTATTTTGCAGAGGATTCATCTTGGAGAAAGAAAGGAGGGAGTAATGTTGGAAGAGGGTGGCGGGCAGGAGATGAGGCCTCTGTGGACCCCGTTGATTTCTGTCAAGTGAGCAGCATTTTAATTCCATGTGCCAAGGCCAGCAGCCAGCAGATGGACATGAACACACAAGCACGCTCTCGTATTTTTATATGCACATTCCGTCTGTCTGTCTTACAACTTTAATACACTAACAAACTCCACCTCCTCCATCAGCAGAGCTGTTAACCTGTAACCTGTCCAGGCTTTCTAACTCTATTCAACACAACGTCATCTTTGCAAAGGCAAACGGCAGGTAGGTTGGTGATTCTATGGACGGTATATCGTTGACAGGGCCTGGGACTGATAGAGCGTGTGTTTGTGTGTGTGTGTGTGTGTGTGTGTGTGTGTGTGTGTGTGTGGCTGGTGGTGGTGTTGGTGGGGGAGTGACAGGCAGTGACGGTGGGTACACAGCGTAACCTTTAGAGTGGAGCCACAGGAGCATGACGGCCAGACTCCAAGGTAACAGAGAGACAGCGAGAGGTGTGCGGGGTTGTTGGGAGGAGAAGGAGAAAGTCGACAGGTAGGGGAGATAGAAACTTCAATGTATTTGTGTCATCTGCTCTTCTGTCTGTTTGCTTTGCCGTGTCCCACTGCAAAAGCAGTGTTGGCAAAGTTGGCAGCCAAGAGGTTGTATTAAAACAAAAGTTTAACAATTTAGAAAAACACGCTGTCTCCCTGAAAGTGAGATGACACACATCTCATGTTTTTGCGTTACATTTTTTGAGCACCACAACCTGAATGTCATGTAGTTCCAGTATATTAAAAAGAAGGCAAACATCTCTGTGACTGACATCTCCAAAACTCTGCAACTCACACCAAAACTATCTAGATGGATAAAAAGCACTACAGGTAATCACGTTCTTTCTGACTCCAGCTTCACATTTAGCACACAGACATGAGATTATACAGTATATACATATATATATATGTATGTATGTATATATATGTATGTATGTATATATATATATATATATATGAGCAAAAGAAAATTAAGAGGAAGTATGTTTGCCTACTGATGCATCAGTGTGATCTACCCAGTTAAAGATCTGAGCAAATTTCTCTTATTCCACCATGACTTAATTACACAGAGAGACTTAATCATTCCACTTGTCCAGCGGCACTGATGCTAATTAGTTTCTCTGTACAACCTCCGTACACACAGACACGTACATTCGAGCACACACCCTCTACATATGTAATGACATGGTGCCTATTTACACTTTACACACGCTCACGTGCACGCACTGACACGGCTGAGTGTCTCCTTGCAACATTTTTCTCATTAGGATCTCTGTCCCGTCAGTCGAGGTTGGTGAATAATTTATAGATATTGGAGAGAAGATAGTTGGCAGAGGATGCGTGCGTCCAGCTGAAGTCCCTGGTGTGAGTTTTTAAGCTTCCACAAGTCACAGGGGTCTTTCTGCCAATACTGTCGGCCAGCTAAGATCTCCTGTTCATTCACACTGACAGGCCACACACACACAGTGTATACATAATGGCACGCATGCTGAGGCATACACACACATATATGTACACATGGGATACACATTCACAAGCATATACACACATTTACATTTTTGCACCCAAAGCGTTTCATATAGAAATTCAGTTTATATATTACTATATATATATACTTACTATTGCTGCCTGGATTATGTTTACTTACTGAAGGAAGTGCTACTTTTTCTTTTTTTACATTGTCTTTGTCTACAATATTTCCCTGATCATAAGCAAGTGCTTTGAGTTCCTAAATTCAACCATGGAAAAACTTTTGTTAAATTCGTCATCAGTTAACATTTAGCCGTTACATTTCATAACCAGAGAGGTTCATCAAAAATATTTTCTCGTTATGGAGATAATGGCATTACGTCTGTCTTTAAAGCCATTTGCTGTAGCAAATTTGTATTTTATCAACATAAAGACTGGGTTGTTTCAAACATACTGTACATATTCATTAGTTAGACATTACACAAACTCACAGTATATAACGTGTAAAGGTACAGGTATAGCTGAATATTAAGGGCAGGTAATGTGTTTTAATTTAATTTATAATTTATATTTGATGAAATTCCCTTTACATCCTGGCAGCCAACAAAATTAAGAAAATTACATTGATATACAAATTTGTTTTTCAAAATACCTTTTGTGAAAAGCATCATTTTTGTCTGTATTATGTATTTTTTCACTGAAGGGAGTGCTACTTTTTTACATTGTGGTTTATGTAACAAATAAAACATAATCTTGTATTTCCGGCTGTCGCCAGCCTGTAACAAGCCCATCCACTCAATTCATTCAGCCTGAATGAAATGTATGTAGGTAGACTGCCTGTCTGCTGTCGTGCCGTTCTATCTGCTTTCACTCTGCCCGTGCACTCGGTGCACAGCATCAGAGTCTTTCACAAGGTGGATATATTGCTCAAGCTTTAATGAGCTAGTCACACAGATGGCAGAGAAAGTGCAGACAAAATTTCTCAACACCAACATGCTCGCTTGACAGCTTTGAGTTCTAACAATAGCCATGTTGGTTGTTTATGTTCGTTATGATAATGTTAGGTGTTTTCTTTCATGTGAATAAGACATGAGGTAGTTATAAGGGGTTAGTTATGACAAGGTTGCACTGCACTTCCATCCCCAACTCTCTGACATGGACCCATCCTCCAGTAGTTGAGTGCTGCAGGGATGATGTATTTTTGTGGGCCAACACAGAAGTCAGCATCACTCTGGTTCCTTCCACAAAAAGCCAACAGGAGTTTTCCCTTCTATTTTGGTTTGAGCAGAAAATAAGCTCTGTGGTGTGTTATAATGTCATCTTTTGTTCAATGAGCTTATCTTAAAAAACACCACTTTTATGATTTTTGAAGCGTATCACCAATAGTAAAAAGCTAACCTTAGGGTATAAACAAACTACAACAGCAGAGTCTAATGACATAAAAGCTTCAAAATTCAGGAGTGGGGTATTTACTGAACTGTTTTGTGCCGTAGAATAAACAGTCTCTTAAGCTTGTGTTAAACGCAGACCTTATTTCAGGCATCTAACCAAAAACCCATTCAAAGGACTCATTCCCACAGTGTATTATAGTCAGGCAGTGTGTGTTAAATTTGGTTCATGGGACTGACTTTGAAGGGATCCCTGAAGGGACTCCCTTAAAACTTGGTATTTCACCTGGATGGGTGAGGTTTTGCAGGACATGGCGGTGCAAGCTTCAGTAAAGCTCATAAGCCAGCCCTGAGACCTCTTCAGAGTACACAACATAAATTTGACTGAGAGGCAAAGTATAGGCTAATTTTACATCTATTTGAAGTTTGTAAGTTTGTAAGTTGGGAAAGATACTACACTGATATCAGAATACAGACACATCTTAGTATATTTTTGTGTATTTTCGTTATTTAGTCCATCTTAGTCCAGTTTATCAATATATTTTAGCGCTATTTAGTTCAGGGGCGTAGTGAGGTGTAAACTCAGGTAAACTCACCTGTTTGAAACAAGGCTGAGAGTTTACTCACCTATTTTCAGATCAACTGTGTCAGTCAGTGAGGGGAAACATACCCCTGTTTTTATAACTACACCCCTGATTTAGATACATTTTCTAATTTAATGTTATGATGATCAATTTGAGAATTCATCTACAGGCAGGTAAAAGTTATTTGAAAATCAGTGAGGCCTAATGTTAGTTGAAGTTACACCTGTGCAGCCGTACAAGGAGCCAAAATCTGAGTGTATCTTTGTAAATTGATGATCATGAAAAATAAAATAAAAAAGTCTCTGTTTGAAGTTACAGTCAGGTGCGAGGTCTCCTGTAGGTTAAATTTTGGGATTAAGGCAAATATTTGGTGAATAAATAGTTTTTTTGACAAAGTGAGCTGACATGAAAGTGAATCAGGCACACATCACAGTGTGTGATGCAGGACGTAAGGATTTAGGGAGTGTCAAGCCCCGTGGGGAGGGGGGTGGGATTTTATTCAGTTGGATACTTTCAAAATCTAGCTTGCTTTTACTGGTTTCTCCAACATTCAACATTACCAACACCAATTTCAGATTGCTGTGACATATATTTAGTAAATTGTGGCTCTACGTCTTGTTTTGTTTTTTAGTAAATATGATAAAAATCTGTTTATTATTTTGGTTAAGGTAAAGTTTTGGTCTGTCAGTTTGATCAACTATGAAAACTTTAACCTGTGATATTTTACATTCCTTTCCATACACATAATTATGGAATACCAGAGAGATCTGCCTTAACGAAAGCATATTAGCACATTACACATGCTCATTAAGTACAAATACAAATGTTTAAACACAGTCACATACAGTACAGATTTATATGCACCTACACCACACACACACATGCATACACACACACACACTGCCTGGACCTAGGCCTGTGACTATGACAAGCCCTGCTGTCTGCCTCGGTCCTCTCCCAGGCTTTGGGAGAGGATGGGGAGGAATGCTAAAGAAAGCAGGAGAAGCCAAGCATACAGTTCCACAGTGGGGGTGGAGGGAGGCGGAGGCTTTAAGTGAGGGAGGAGGAGGAGGGTTGGATGCTGCTCACCACACCACACAGCTCTCTTTCTCTCTCTTTGCCTTCTTTTCCGCGCATCCTCTCAGTCTGCAGAGACCCCATGTGTGTCAGCCAAGCAGTGGAGCATCCCTTCTGTCTATTTTACCTATTTTTGTTGTTCCTCCTGCTGTCTCTCCTCCCTCATCCCCCTCATCCCCTCTCTTTTCCTGTTTTCTCTTTTTCTTACTTTATGTTTTATTTCATCTCTTTTAAGAATTTTTTGCAGAGGAAGACCTACAGAACGAGGAAAAGTGTACAGATGGCAACGTTAAGTAGAGGCAGAAATGGAGATTGAGATGAGATGAGAACACAAGTGTCCTTGTGAGAACAAGTGGTGACGGATGTGGCAGGTTCAGAGTGCCACTTCTAAAAAATATGGAACAGCTATTGTTTGAGACCATTATCTATGTGGTTGTTTTTGTTTTAAAGTCTTTATCACCTAACTTAGTAAAAGAGAGAACAAAAATTGTAAAGAAATACAGAAAGAGTGGTCCTAGCGAGGCATCCCTAGTCAGTGTGTGTGTGTGTGTCAGTTTGTTCCCTGTTAAACTTCTCCACAGCAGGTGTCAGCTGAAGAAGGAGGCTTGGAGGCGGAGACATGGAGGAAGAAGGCAATTACTGTTGTGGAGCGTTTTGTTTTGTTTGTGGAAGCAGCATTGTGTGGCCTGCAGCTAATGAGGCCTGGCGAGCTTGTTAATAATGAATTGGGAAAAAGGTGACGCAGGGACTGTGTGTGTGTGTGTGTGTGTGTGTGTGTGTGTGTGTGTGTGTGTGTGTGTGTGTGTGTGTTTGGTGGGGATGGTTGGTGGGGTCATCTCACCAGAGAGTGTTGACATTCTCTCTGATAGGCCTCCAGGCTGAATATGGTATCGCAGCACTGTTTGATATTGATCCGGACACACACACACACACACACACACTTTTCTCAGTGTCTCCTTTTTTTCTCCGGCTCAACCTTGTAGCTTTTTTTATCTGTCCATGTCAACTGCGCTCGGATGTACCTATTTATTGACTTGCTTTTCAAAAATGTCATTCTTTTAAAGAACAATATGTTGCAAATATCCTTGAACTTTTAGCCATTTTTCTGAAAAACTCTGCAACTCCTGAAGTGTGTTGATCAGAGACGGAGTTCTAATAGAAAGTAGTTTCAAAGTGTGGTGTGATTCAGTCAAAGTTTACCTGAATGCATTTGTAGAGAAACCATACTGAGTCAAAGCTCGGTTGATTAAAATGTAGTTTAGATTTCCACATATAACCTTTTTGGACCCACATATAGAGACTACTGTGAATGTGATATGTTTTCTTTTCATTTCATTTAATGGTTGACTGGGTGTCTCACTTTTGTATGTTGCTACTTTGTTTTATGATTGAATTTATTTTTTAGCCTTGTCCAGACTGAAATATCTCAACAACTGTTGGATGGCTGACAGGCAGGGTGGGGAGGTTACTTTAAAAATGTGTTATGATACAATCAGTGCAATTACCTGTTAAAAAATGTAATCAGTAACCTAATCCAAGTATTACAATATTAAAGTAATGTAACTTGATTACTTTCTGTTACTTTTGGATTACAATCAGAATCAGAAATACTTTATTGATCCCTGGGGGTAAATTGTTAGTGTTACAGTTGCACCCATTCAAGAAAGACTCGAATATAAGTAAAAGTATATATATATGTCCGTGAATGTTCTCATTCGTCCAGGTCATTGTAATCTCAGGAAAGATTAAACCGAAAGCAACTGGACTTGTTTAAAAGTCTTTTCTGAAGACGTTTCGCCTCTCATCCAAGAAGCTTCATCAGTTCATGCCTGTCAGACTAGTCTGAGCTAGACTAACTAAATGGTGGGAACCCAGGTATTTAACCTCTATGCCGTCGAAACATGGCGTCGATGTATCATGAGACTTTGTATATCTTGCGCTATTTTCACACGTGCATCCATTAAGAGATATACAAAGTCTTGTGATACATCAACGCCATGATTACATGCTACCTGGGAGGCTACAGTTGACATTTTGGCTGAAAACATGGTGTAAATGGTGTCTTTTGTGGTTTTCCATTTTATCCGTGGTCACCATTCACTGCCATTGTATTGGATTTGGCTGCAACCCTGTTTTGCATGGGTATATACATACACATACATGAATTTCCTATAGCCACATTCAGGCAGGATCAACATCACAGGGAAACATTAATTCACCGTGGTTAATAATAAACATGGACATTCAGCAGGACAAAGCCAAAAGAGAAAGCCAAAAGCATCCCTAAAGAAGTACGGAGGGAGAGACTGAAGCAAAGATACAGCATGAGGTGAATTTAAATCAAAAATCATACTCTTCTCAAAACCTAATACACAGACATGATACACATATTGATATCATTCAGTCTTACCAGCTGATTTTCATTCACTGGTTGCCCACTACAGATGGTACGTTACGCCCTTCGGTGTCTCAAACAGACACACAAGACACCCTTTATCAATAGACGTTTCAAATTATTCAATTCAGGCCTTTCACCCTGGGATTCATAACATACTTCTTTTTACCCAAACTGTTATCTTTTACAAAACATAACCTAATACTTTTCTTGTCTAAACCAAACCAAACCCTGTGAGCGACATTAACCAAAGGTTTTCTGGGATCATCTTATAAAGATGTTAAAGGATACCTTGTGCATCAGCACAGGATGCAGATGGGTGTGACAGACATGTTGGTATTGGATGACCTGGAATGAAGGAGTTTAACTTCCCCTTCCACAGGATATCAATATCTGACGTCCATCACAAGTAAACATCCATAAATCTGCTTAGAAAAAAAAAAATCAGAACAAATCCAGTGTTGAATGCATGGATACATTGCTAACAAAAACTTCTAAAATGAAACTCAAAATTCAATACCACTACCTATAAGTTGACATTACAAAAGCCCATTTGGTGAGTTTTTACGGGGTCTTGCTCCCCTGGTGGCTTTTATTTTTTCTGTTGTCGTATTGGTTCCCAAATACACCTAAATGTTGGTATTTGCATGTTTATTTCTTTCAGATTAGCTAAAACACTTTTGAACTACCCACCAAAATCTAATCACTTCATCCCAGTGTCAAAGTGGTCATATGTGCCAATTTTGAAGAGATTCCCTCAAAGCATTCTTGAGATATCACAGGCTTTTTTTGTACATATCGGCATGATACATACCAATTTGTGTGCATGTAGGTGAAACATGGTGGGAGGGCTGCTGTTTAGACGGTGTGGCCAAGTCATTCTGCCACAATCATCGCCCAATCCCATATTAGACATAGATTTTTGCCATGACAGAGCATGTGGCAAGTTTGGTCCCTTAAAATGAATGAAAATACAACTAATTTGGCAGAAGAAGAACAATAATTCCTTGCATTACAATGGGGTTCCGTTTGGCCCTAATAAAAATCACTAATTAACACAGGTAATGTTAAATTCACCCCAGCTCCGAAGATTGTGTGACCACACCCTTGTTAAGTTCATGAGAAGCACCTTTTGCCTCTTACCTCACTTCTTCTGATTGGTCATTGTGGTTACTCTGATTGAGTCTGTTTGAGTCTTTAAAATTACAACACATAGTCTGAACAAAACATTCACTTTTTGTCACGCTTTTTTCAAATTGTGTCTTTTTTTTATGTGACATAAACAAGACAAAAATGTAATAGCAAGACCTAATGATCAATTCTTCCTCTGTAACTTAAGGGCCTCTTCTAGCCTCCTTTTCTCAGCTTTGGAAAACTCAAGAGTGTAAACCTGTCACAGTTCTTTGACTTTAGCATTGTCATGGTAACCATATTAGCATGCTGAAGTTAGCCTATACCTGAAACCACCCCTGTGCTTAAGGACAGTCTCACAGTGCTGCTAGTGAGGCTGCAGACTCTTGTTATTTTCTCCCTCATGTTTTGTAATAATGTTTACTCCTGTGTACCAACCTTTACCTATAAAATCAATACCTAAATGCCTTTTTTTTTTACCTGTTTGTAACTGACCTCTAATTGTGTCCTCTGTTAGCAGCTTGGCGGTGTTGTTGGGTTCCTGAGAAGAGCAGAGGGATTTGGGCTGGATCTGATATGAGAGCTGACCTCTGTGGTAACATCAGTCATTGTTACACACTCACCTGTGCTGTATTGAATCGTACTGTCACCTCTGCCTGTGGGTGGTACAGTGTGTGTTTAATAAGTGTGTGTGTGTTTCTGAAAGGTGGGACGTAATGAAGTAGAAATACTTATATGTATCTGTACTTAATTTGAGTATTTATTTTTCTTTTCACTTTAACTCCCTACATTTTAACACAAATATCTGTAGTTTCAACTTCTTACATTTACAGAATAGGCTTGTTACTTTAATTTTAATGCATTTGAGTTGAATTATTGATTATTTTTGTTTTGCATCATTGTGCGCTGCCTTCCCAATATCAAGACCAATTTCAAGTTAAATGGATGGGACAATAACAAAAAGCCGATTCCTTGGTGTATCCATGAGTGCATATCACGCACAAGCCTGTAAGACATAAAAGACGTAATGAGACGAAAACAATGTAAAATGAAAATTATGTAACAAGATGAAAATGGCATAAAAGACGTAACAAGATGGAAATGATGTAAAAGACGTTACAAGATAAAAATGACATAAAAAAAACATAACAACACTGAAACAACATAAAAGATGTGACAAAATGTAAAGGATGTAATGTGATGAAAAACTATGTAAAAGACATAACAAGATAGCAATAATGTAATAAGACAGAAAGGATGGAACAAGACATAAATGAGGTAGAAACGATGGAACAGACATAAGAGTCGTAACAAGATGAAAATGATTTAACAAGACGACAAAGATGAAAACAACATAAGAAGACAAAAAATCCGTAACAAGATGAAAACAACACAATGAGACATAACATTCAAGTAAAAGACGTACTACAGCGAAAATGACATAACAAGATGAAAACGATGTAACGGCACAAGAAAACTACATAATATGTAGATAAGTAACTGCACTTTTTCACTTTTACTTGAGTAAATGAATAATTTCCTCTACTTTTACCAGAGTCTTCTTTTACACAAATATCTGTACTTCCCCTCGAGTACAGAGTGTGTGTAGTTTTGCCGCCTCTGGTTTTTGCCGGGTGGGTGTGTCTGTGTTTACTGCTGGGAGGGAAAGAGAGAGAATTATTACTCCCCTCACTTTGGTGTCGAAACGAAGCCCCTCAGATTCCTCCAGACTAACACCTCCCTTAGGAGGGAGGATCAGACAGTCTGCAAGAGGAATGAATCTGAGTGTGTATCTGTGTGTATCTGTGTGTGTGTGTGTGTGTGTGTGTGTGTGTGTGTGTGTGTGTGTGAGACCACCAGCAGCCACTTTGGAGGGTTTGGCTTGCATGGACCAAAGAGGACCAAAGACCACTGACAGCTTCTGCTCCATTACATGTCCTCGCCTCTCTTTTCTCTCCAGCCCCTCTTTGTTGGTCTCCATCTTCATTATGAATACACCCTGATCCTTCCATTCCTCCTTTTAGTCTTTCAGAGTACTGTGCGACTGTTAATAGCCTCTGTCAACACCAGCAGTCTTTTCTCTGACTGTCTGTCTTGCTTTTTTTCCCCCGCCATCCTTACCTTTAAAAGGTGAATACTTTCAGCATCCTGCTTTTGTCTATGTAGCTGTCTGTTTTTGACACTTTTCTCCCGCTGCTTTATAAACCCTTTCTCCTCTCTTGTCTCTCTTCCTCTCACCTCCGCAGAGATGGTGACCAAAATATACAGTCTTATTTTAAAAAGCACACTTGTATGCCTCCCTCCAGCCATTTAGCTTTTCTCTCGTCTCATGTCTCCTTTCATTTCTCTCCCCTTTCTTACACTCGTTTGTATCCAGCTGGCAGGAGTGGGGACGTGAGGTGCATTCTCCTCCTAACTTATTACTTAATGTATTTGTCTCTTTCTATCATCCCCTTCCTCCATCAGACTAATGGATAGACAGATATTTTAGAGACATTTAAGTCTGAATTTTCTCTACATTAATGATCTCTATAGCTGTGACTGTTGGCTGTCAAACAAGGTGTTCTCTTGTCGTACATGTAGTATGCCTGGAGGCGTCTTTCTCTCTCTCTCTCTCTCTCTCTCTCTCTCTCTCTCTCTCTGTCTCTCTGTGTGTTTCTCTAGCTATCTTGCCCTTTGACTAGCCTGTCCCTCCAGGGTGGGGCAGAGGAGAACCCAGTGGACCACGGCAGACCTTGTCTATTTCCATCCCTCTCTCGCTCCGTCCTTCTCTGACGACACAGGCGGCCCCCTGGTACCATGACTGACCCCCTCCGCCAGCTCTCATCAGCCACATTGACAGCTGTCAATCAAGTGTCTGGGCTGCGTGGTGACAGGGGGAAGCATTGATAGACAATCGCTGTGTCTGTGTCTGTTTACACGCATCAACATTATGCTTAGCATTCTTAAATATCAGAGCTGTTCAAACTAACATTTGTAGTTAAAAAAAAAAGAATAATACCAGGGCTCATTACTGGGGCTTGTGGGGATTCAGCCTCTTTATAAATTCTGAAAAAAAAAACATTATTTACACATCTGCAAAACAAAAACATTGTTCATAGTATTTTTTCTTATTTTAGAAATAGAAACAAATATTGTTCATTGCTTTTCGAAAATTTGGCACATATAAATATGTTTGGTTCTTTTTTTAAAAACAGGAACCTTTTTATTTTGCCTTGTTTATAGGCAAAAGTAGCTTGATCAATACAGCCAGAATTGGTGAATATAACATACAGATTATGATATCCAAGAAACTGTTTGAATGAAAATCAATTAAAAAGAGATTTGACTCTGCCAGCCGGTCAAGTGACCGTTTACATCAAGAAATTTAATATGGAACTCATCAGTATATTGATGCCATTTCGGCACAATGGAAGTTCTCACCATACATGAGTGATTCCAGTGAACAACTTCCAGTGAAAAACATGCTGTCTTCACTTAGAGACTATTTTTATGTACAGAGTACAGTAGAGAACTGATAGAGAGCTTAACAGTGAAGTTGTAAATGAAATGTCATCACCTCATCATTTTATCCTATTAGATTTTTGTTTGCAACTTTGTCAAAATTAGCACTTTAGTCATGGCCAATGGTGTGAAGCCATAAAACGTTTTTTTCAAGGTTTTGCAAGAAATCTGAATCACAGAGTTCCTCCAGCATATAGTCATGAGTGTGCACAAAAAATTTAGACTGATGCGTCCAGTAGTATTTGAGATTAGCTGCGGACAAACTGAAGGTTAAGTAGTCAAGCATGCACAGTCTTGGAAACGATCACATAATAAGAATAAGGTATAAAATATTAAGCATTCATTGGTTGTTTCAATGCTGTAAATACTCATATGAAAATATTAGTAAAAATAGCAACAATGACTGTAATTCTTAACGTGACCTTTTCAAAAATCTATCTCATCAATCTCATCATCTATCTCAATATCTCATATCAGCATTCTTTACACATACATACAGTACGTGACGCATATTTCATTTAAGGTCAAAATTTAGTTTTCAGTTTAAATATTATATTGTTTTTTGCATAGATTCAAAGATTCAAGATTCAAACTTCTTTTTTTTTGTCAGTACACTGTTCACCTGTGAGGGAGGGCAGAGGGGAACCAGTAATTTTGCTGGCTGCAGCCACTATGATCTGATAGATGATATATGATATATATATATATTTTTTTTTTTAATTTGTTTTAGTTTTTATTTTTTTCATATCATATATGATAGGCCTATATATCATGTAGCCTATATATGATATATGATATAGTATGTTCCAAATTCCAGAAAATTAAAAAAAAAAAAAAAACTTTTTGTGGTCTTACCTTTACTTATAAATGAAGTCCATGTGCCGATCCTTCTGGACAAAAATGTCCGTTACTGTTTAGTAGGAGTTAGCTAGCTTGCTGTCACTTACTCTGCGGCTGCGCAGTAGCAAGAATAATCTCTAAGCACACGAGCGCCCCCTTCCATGCGGCAAGAGTACTGCCTGCCTCACCTAGTTCCCGTTCACTGCAATTTATGATCGATCAGCAAGACTAAACACGTTACACACATACATTATATACATCAGACTATTGAAAGTCAGGGCATATAATAACAGTGTTGAAAACATCTTATTGGCAACATACAGAGAGACAGCAACACGCTCTAAATGCAGGGCATGCGAGCACAGTTTGTGAGGGACTGCGCAACCCAAGGTGAGGCTCAGCTCGCTGCTGCCGCACCGTGCGTCTCTTCCCTGTATTTGAACAGGAAATGCAAAAATTCAGCGATTTTGAATTAAAAAAAATAATCAAAATGGTTGGAATTGTATGGAAAATAATATAGTACAGTACAGATCAGTTGGCAAATATCAACATTTAATTTATTTCATCATTATTTGTTTTGTTTTTTTCTTTCCATACCGCACATCACTGCTGTGCACCCTGTTCATGTGCCACATGGGGACTGTAAAATAATGTAGCAAAAACATTGTAATAAATTAAATCTTGTAAGAGTGAAAGGCTGATCTAGGAAAAAGGCAGTGTTTGCTGTGTGTTCATACCCATCTGCAGTATGCATTATATTCTTAAATGTCAGAGCCGTTCAACAATAATATGAGTGTTCGTTATTGAGAGGATTCAGCCTCTTTAAAAATTGAAATATTCATTGTTTTCATTACTTACATGTGCAGTATAAAAACAATGTGATGCAAAAGACCTACTCAGCTGAATGAGGCTTGTTTGATTAACATCCTAATGACCTAGCAGTCATTAAAATCAGTCAGGTGAGGTTCAGCTCAGCAGCTTGCAGGTTCATTTAAAACATGCCTCCTGTGTTGTTTTATTGAGTGAGATGAACGTTTCTAGACGTTTGAATGTTTTGTAGCCGGTGGCAAAAGAGCAAAGCAGCAAGGATTTCTCAGCTCGCCTCTCTTTGTTGTGTGGGAGCAGCAGACACATCCATTGTTTATCTGCATTATTATTCTCCATCGCCACCAAGCCACTAATGACATAGCATTCAGATCAAACCCCTCTATTTATGGCAGCCAGGTTGGAACTGGAGTTATAGTCTGTAACTGTGAGGATGAAGTAATGGCTGAACTGTGTGACCCTGTCGTGTACCGCAGGAAAAAACACTTCCAACATTATTACAATATTTCTCTAATAGTGGGATTACAATTTTAAAACAAAGATCGATATACTGCCATGCACAGTGCACACACAGCTGCTAATTCATTATCATGGCCTCTAGTGAAAAAAATGCTTCATTGGGTGGAGATTTTACAAGTTTTTGTCTTTAAATCAATCAATCAATTAATCAAACAATCAACTGATTGCACCAAAGATGCAATCAATGGAAATGCAAAGATGGAACAGCTGATTAAACTAATGAACAATGAACATAAAACACTTAGAGCTGCAATGATTAATCTATTGTTAATCAAATATTAAATTAATCTGCAACTATTTTGATAATCACTTAACTGTTTTGAGCCATTTCTTATTTTAAAAAAGTCAGAATTCTCAGATTTTAGCATCTTTAATGTGAACATTTTCTGGTTTCTTTACTCCTCTCTGACAGTAAACTGAATATTTTTGAACTGTGGACAAAACAGGACATTGGAGGACGTCAGCAACAAGCTATGATTAACATTTCAACATTTCATGGCCCAAACAACTAACAAAGTAACTGTGAAAATAATCGACCAATTAATCAATCATGAAAATTATCATTAGTTACAGCCCAACACTATATTGTGAGAAATTATTTCACTATATTTTATATTTAGGTAAACCAAAAGTAATGCAATGTAATCAAGTTACATTACTTTAATACTGTGATACTCGGATTACATTACTGACTACATTTTTTAATAAGTAATTAGTAACTGCATTGGAGTACATTTTTAATAACCTTCCCAACCCTGTCAGTTACTTACTCTGCACACTGTTCTCTCTGCTCCACTGCAGAGCAGAGAGAATTTTTCCTGAGTGCCAGATGTCTGTTGTTTCTTTTATTTTTGTATGTTTGCTTTTCTATATTTTATAGTCATATTTCTATATATATATATATATATATATATATATATATATATATATATATATATATATATATATATATTTATGTCTGTGTTAGCACCTTGGGCTGCAAGAAACAAAATCCCTGTGTACTATATGTGGAAATGACAAATGAATAAACAACTTGAACTTGAACTTTTAGTATACTTTAAAATCAACTACTGACAATATTGTGCCTCATGCTGAAAATAGACGCCCTTATCTCAAAACATTGCAACATTGCAAATGCAAATAAAATTCATTTTTTCTTGTTTCTCAAAGCGGAGCACTTGTGTAAGAAACCCTGTATGTCAGACACACATTTCATGAGTAGAATTTGTTTTCATGAAAAAGGTTTCAGAATTTTAGAATCCTTATATTTAATCAAATATATGACAAGACATGACATAATCTAAAACTTAATCAAGCAGTCCTTGAAAATGTAACTGTAATCTAATTACACATTTTTCAAATGTAACTGGGCTGATTATAGTTAATCTAATCACGTAAAATGATAAAATGTAATCTGTTACAACTACCTAATTCTGTCGATACCTAAATATAAAATACTCTATAACAAGTAAAAGACCTGCATTCAAAATATCACTTAAGTAGTTTAACTATTATGAGCAAAATGCACTCAATGATCAAGGGAGGTAAGGGACGTGTGTAATATTTGATGCAGGGCATTTGTGCAGTAATTGGATATAGGGGATTTGTTGGGAAATAACTGTTTGTAGGAGATTTGTGCAAATTTTTTGTAGGACTTTTGTGCAACTACATGGATTCGGGCCATTGTGCAATGCTCTTGGGTGTGTGCTGTTTTTTGGCTGTATGGATCTGGGGGTGATACTGTATGTTAGTTGTAGTTTGTTTGTACGTGTGTGGTCGTGTCACCTGAGTGCTCTCTTCCTCAGGGAGAGAAAAAAGGCTTATCCTATCCTATCCTACCCTATCAAAAGTAAGAGTATGCAACAAGTGTTACAAATATCATAAACATAATTTGGAATATTATTAGTGACATAAAAATGATGTGAAATAAAATCTTTATCTGTAAAGTAACATATTATAACAACTAAATTCTTATAAGCTCTCAACAGTAACTTCATTACGTTAAATTTAGTAACACCTCTGTCCATTAGCCAGAATATTTGGATGTAACCCCTTTGTAATGACCAACATTCTGATTAGTTGCTAATTTAATTATAGATTTTTCTCAGTAGTTGTAATGGATAAGAATTTTATTTATTTTGTAATTTAATTACATGTAATTAGTTTCATGTAACTTGTTACTCCCCAACACTGCTAGTAGTTAAGCCTTGTTTTTAGCAGATGTTGATGACTTGCAGCTCTGCTGGCCTGTTAAAGGAGTGATGTGTCGGGAGTCGGTACAGGTTATATATAGGTTTTATAAAAGTTTTGCAAAAATAGTGAATCATCGCTTGAATGTACAATCATGAATGTGCACAAAATTTAGGCTAATGGTTCCAGTAGTATGCATCAGCTGTGGACAGGATGAAGGATGAAACACATGCATGAACACACACGCACACACAACTGGTCGCATAATCCCCTCCAGGCTTACGCCTGTTGGAGATAAAAATGTTCTAATAAATTAAATATTAACGGTGTAAGGCTCATTTAAGAAACCGTTCTGTTTGTATTATGAGTGTGTTTATTTGATGTGTGCATTACTGACACAAAGCTGTCACCCTCAAGCTATTGTCCACACAATTCTCATATCAAACCTGTAGCTTTAGGGCAGCTGTCGAGGTTTAAGAAGCAAACGTGATGGGAAACTTCCTAGTTTGAGTCCCTGGAAAAATTATGCCCTCCCCTCTCCTGACAGCTACTGTGAAGGTGCAATCGAACCAAAACACCAAAACCCAGCAGCAGAAAAATATACTGGGAACCACCCAGGTCTGAATAAATCTGAAGGGAATTTGTGGAAGTGTGCTTAACTTTCAGTTTAGTTTAGTTATTAGCACAAATAAACACAAAAAGCATAAAGCATTAAAAGACAAGATTATGCAGATCTACATTATAAAGACACCTCACATTTTTTTCAAAGTATCAAATTTATTGGTAAAAAGGCTTTGTTAAAAATATTTTCAATACTGTCATGTACACTGTAAAAAAATCATACAAGAATTTAGTGTAGTGTAGTCTGAAGTTAACAAAACTTAAAATTTCTAGTATTTATTTCAGAACACCTCATAGCTTATAAACATGACCTTAAATTTTATTTATATACTCCAATATCACAAATAACAATTTGCCTAAGGGGGCAACACAGCTTGTCCTGTAGACCCTCGAAAGAATAAGGAAAACTCCCCCCAAAATGCATTTTAAAAGGGGAAAGTTTAATAAATGCACTATACTATGCTTGACTAAGTTCAATCAACTAATTAAATTTAGTTGCATGCATTATAAAACCAACTACATTTTTATAGTTTGAAGAATGTTCAAGTTCATAATGAAAACTTGCTGTGTCTCTGATGTATTTTAAATATCTTGTTTTCAAAATGATGAAAACCCTGTGAACCATGATGAAGATAAGTGAGTTAATAAGAAAGTTAATTCAAATTTAACAAATGACATAAATGTTCATCAGTTCAACTTCATATCTTAAGCTTACTGAGCATGTTTTCTCGTGTACAACTGAATTAATATCAAGGTTTTTGACTAAAAAAAGTTTTCCTAAAATGCAAAATTACCTCAACTTGTCTTTTCAGATTCAGTCATCTTAAAATTTTAAAGCAGCACAGACAGCAACTTTTTTTCAAATTTTACAGTGTATCATCATGTAGCAGCATTGCTCTGTTCCCTCAAAACCGAGCAATATTTCTTGGTTCAATTTGGCCGGCTTAACAATTCATCATTATATGTAATGAAAATCTTATTATCTGAAGGCAGTACAATTAAGACTGTGATTTATATGACTGCAAATTAACATATCAATAAGCCTTATAGGAAATGTCTCATTAATTAGTCATCCCTTAATTGGCCCTGAATGCCATTAGCGCTCTGTGTGTGTGTTAACCATGCGTTCATTAATAACATTACTGTGCGACCCGGATCTGCACGGCCAAGCTAAGATTAGTTTAACTGTTGTTGTACTTCAGCTGTCGCACGGCACTGTGTGTGTGCGTACGTGTGTTGTGTGTATATGTGTGTGTGTGTGTGAATGATATGACATCCATGCCCATGCTGATGCACAGGCTGGTTCTGCTTTTGATCAATGGTGCCTGGCATTGGTGGGGGGGCTCGAGGTGAGTTGGGGGGTAAGGATGGGGGGGGTCTGAACCTCCCACTGGTGCTGATGAAGACGAATGAGCTAACAAGACATGACGGAATTGCTTTTGCAAAGAGGGGGGCTGAATGCTGTATCGTGATATCGTGTTGAGGGCGGCTAAAGGAGCAGGTTGATTTATTGTTCCAGCAGCAGCAGATAGCCACCACCGTTTTACCTCCCTTCCCTCCTTCCATACTTATTCACCGAGACCCTTCGGTCTTTAATTACAGCCCCCAGCCTCCTTCATTCTCTCATCCATGTCCTTATTAGAAGAGTCACACCACACATCATACATCCATGCTGGCAGAGGACAACAGTATATGTGAGACAGAGCCTGAGGGGGGGAGGATAGGTGCCCAAAATGTCACAGCCATGTTGATTTTGCATTCCATTACCACCTTATGGTCAGGAAAACAGGGAAGAAATACATAAATTGAGGAGAGTAATGAAGCCAGGGAAGTGAAGGTCAAAGGAAGAGCCAGAAAAAAACAACAGGGAATGGATGAAATCCAGGAGAGGAGGAAAATGGGCCGATTAAGATATGTACATAATGGGAAAGAGGGACAGGGGATGACAAATAGAGAAATAGAGCAATCCTCAGAGAGAGGAGGAGGGGTAAAGACATGTTAAATGGTGTGGGAGGCCTCAGAGTAAGGTGGAGCCCAGTGATCCAACCTGATTAATTCATAAAAGGCCTTTGGAGGGAGAGAAGGAAAGCGAAACAAGAAGAAAATGCAGGACGGAAAAGGGGAAAAGTTTGAGCATTATCAGTGAGAAAAAGCCTTGCAGGCCAATTACAGATTAGTCAGTTTGTTCTGAAATGAATATGGATAATCTAAGTACATAACACAAGTCTCCCCTGCACCAGTAAGTGGACAAATAGCTGCGCAGGTCTACATTAGTGATTCTCTGCAGCCAAAAGCAGCCGAGAGAGGGGGAGACGTATAAGGCAAGGGGGGCCGGCTCACCCCACACAATTTATCACTGCATTGCCATTCTCTCTCTGAAATATCAGCCTATTAAAACATTCATTGAGATGATTAAACTGCAATAAAATCTAACAAAATTTGCACTGACACTTTCAGTGCATGATTTATTAGGCCAAGACTTTGCATGTGCTTCTCCAGCTCTGATAAACACACAGGGAGGGAAAGATCAGATGCTGCTGCCACCTGTTGGCTGACTGAGTTCAGATAATTTACACTAAAATGACTCTTAGCTGCACTTCCTGGTTTTTATTCTGATACTTCTAATGCCATGCAAGCAAGACCAAGTCAGTATGAACTTGTTTTCAAACAGTGAGGATTTTGTCTTTGTATTATTAGTATTACTTTATATATTTTTATATTCTACAGCATTTAATTTACTGCTTTTTAAGGAAACCCAGATACTTACTATCTGCAGCAGGATACTCCAACCAGCAGCCAACTGCAGGTCAGATTTGGCCTGATGGCCAAAGGTTGAGTATTGCTGATCTAGTATGTGATTCCACAAAGTAACAATGTGTGAAATAAAACATAAACATTGGCAAATAATTTCTTTGGTAGATAACAGCTGCAATAGAGTAGTCCCAAGTACTCAAGCAACATTATAGTATTTAAAAAGTAACAAAACACTACAAAAGTACAAAGAAATTAAATATTTACCAATTTTTTTTTGTTTAAAATAAGGTTTAGAAGAATTCAAAAGAACATAGAAAAAAACGAAGAAAGGAAGAAACAAACAAAACACACAATGAAGGCATTAGAAAAAGGTTTTGTGAGGTATGATGTTAAATATGCAGTTTAGTTCTAAATGTCAGCGCTGTTTCTTTATGCAAATTTGAATTACAGGTATAATTATTGAGAATTGTGTTACTACATGTAATTATCTAACAATCCCATTCTGTTTTACACAGCGTGATCTAATTACTGCATATTTCACATGAGTGGAGATGGTGAAGGTTAAGATTGTAACAATATCCAGTCCACATTTCACTGCATTAGCTGAGGTGGAAGTGTTTTGTGTTGAACTGGTGTCGTATTGATCCGTATGGTTTATTACGAGCTGTGTGAGTGTTAATACTGTCCGGGAAGACAGGAGGGGGGATTACCTGGAAATGGTGCTATTGATCGGGGTTTGCCTCAGGAGAGGCCTGTATGTCGCTCAACCCACCGGGGGCGCACGGTGTTGGAAAGATGCTGCACAAAGAGCCAACAAACTAACACCTCCTGAGACGTGTGTTTATGACAAGCTGCCTATTGTCCGCAGTGATGGATCTGCTTTAAACGTCATTGTGCTGGCGAGGAAGTGTGGTTTTAAAGGAGGAGCTGTGGAGTCATGACCTTCACAGAGGACATGGGCTGATGAATCATATCAATAGCAAATCATTTCATTTAAAGACCTTTTAAAAATCATGATGTATGTGCTTGTTTGGGTTTAACTGCGTGAGTGATCTTGTACCTCTGTCTCTGTGAGGACCCAATTGAATTTTAGACAGTGTGGATTTTGACTAGTTCTGAGTGGCTGTTTGAGCATCAGATTTAGGTTTAGGTTTAGTGCAGGGCAGGCCTATTCAACTGTCCCTTCCTGAGTCACATCCCCTTTCACTCTGTGCTCCAATGACAGTTGAGCAAATTTGGTACCTCAGTCAACTTTCTCCTTGTTCTGTTTTTAAGACTTAAACTTAGACTTATTTTATGTGCCAGGCAAATTTTGAAAATGGTTAAAAGATGTTCCTCATGGGCCTGTAAAAACAACATATTATATACACATACACATACATTACATACATCTTAAATTAGCTAATGTTTGCGAAAAGATGGCCAACTAGAAGGCTAATCTACATCAATTGTTAGCTAGCTAATTTGCTAGAGTTTTGCTAACATTAGCTAGCTAGTTAGCCAGTCTTTTACTAGCATTTACTAACTTGAGACGTGACCCTATAAACCCTTTTATAGTTTGTAAACAATAAGAAAGCTACATGTGCATTTTGGCAACGGAAGTACAGCGGACCACAGCAGATTGTCAATGGCCACTGCAAACACAAGCAGTTTTGATCACATCCTCAGTCCAGTCAACACATTTAATAGCTTGCAGCTGTTGACGCCACCGGTTGCTCTAAAATGATCACGATCCTGTTGGCATTTTGAACAACTTATATCGAGCACTGGAATATCGATTCTGATGTATCATATACTCAACAAACAGACATTTTGGTGATTTTGGTGCTGGTAAAATGTTTAATTCAACCATTGGAGCTTGATAACTCGTGTGGATGACTGGGGGAGACTTACCTCTGTTGCTGAAATGCATGTGCAGCGTTCAATGACATCGGCTGTAAAAGGGTCTATATGTCACTTTTAGAGGACAAGGAGAAAGTCAACTGAGCTACCAAGTTTGCTCAACTGTTATTGGAGCACAGAGCAAAAAAGGGGTAGGATGTAGGGTGGGTAAATTACTTTTTGAGATTTAGAAAGCTAGATTTTAAAAAATTAAGGTGCCAAGAGGCTGGATTACATGTCTGACCTGTAAAGTTAGGAATTTAAATGTGTAAAACAGTGCACCTTTTTATTTTATTCAACTTTATTAATTTTAATTGGAAAAGAAACATTATAGTACAGCAGTAAAAAAACAAACAAACAATGCACCTTTGTAATCCTAGATCAGAGGTAGCTCATAATTTAAATAAACACATTCAGTCTGATTCTCCTAAATTCCCACTGCTTAAAACTGTAATATGTAACATTTCCCCAATTAAATATCTTAAAACGCAAAATATATGTTATATATCTTGTTGAGTTGTGTATTTAAATCATCACAAATATTTCCAATAAGAAATAAAGATAACATTGTGTGTTTTGCTAGCTGTTGCTGTCTAGTTGTTAGTTTCTATAACTTCTGGGAACCACAGGATATGTTGGATATGCCAGAGAGTTAGGAAGCAAGTCAGCACACGTGACAAAACATAACATGAATAAAACTTAAACACAACACCTCATCCATGTATGAAAAGGTTTAAAGGATTAAAGGGCTGGATTCAGACCCCAGACTGCCAAAGTCTTGTTTAGTGTAGGGGTTGGGTTGGGGCACATTCTTATGATGGTTGAGATAAGGGGTTCAGGCATGCATTATATCAATGGGGGTCCTCACAAATAGATAGCATGTGTGTACTTGCATAACATGAGTGTGTGTGCCCTTTTCACATTGTCCGGCTGCCTCTGTTTCACTACTGTAATGTCAAGCTGTCCTGGCATGAGTCACACCAGTGTCACAGACGCATTGCTTCATAGCTCACTGTCTCCTGAGGGGCTGCAACGTCAATCAGCAGTGATTAAATAAAACACTGACCCTATATTACCTCACAAGACAGCTACTGTCGTCTCTATTAATACCAGGAGATTTATAGATATAGATTTATAATAATGGAGTTTTTTCAAAGAGATTTCAAAGCACTGTAGCCTGACCCAGTGCACGGTCCTTAGCCAGAGCAGGTGCAGAGCAGCGTCTGTCACTTATGCAGACGATTAAATTAGCAAAATAAAATGACATCATCCATCTACTGAGTTAGCAAGTCTGCTCCGTTGGTTAATGTGAACTTTTTCACTTTTTCACTTGCTTTCCTGGGGGAGTGAGTGACTGTACATATTCAGAAAACCTTAAATTTTCTTCCGCCAATGTTAAGAAACAAGCCAACAAACCTTGCTAGATATAATATTAGCTACTGTGATTAGGAAATGGTTTTGCCTCCGACTACGCTCCGCCCACAAACAAGTGTCATAATGTTTACCAACAGAAAAGGGTTCGATATGACATACTGTGGTGCACGTGTTGTTTTTAGATTATGTAGTCGATGCGGTTGCATTATATATTAATATAGCATTGTTATATTGTGATATATATACATTTAATTTTTTAAAATTAAAATAGTGTTAGATATGTTACCATTCACTTCCATACATTAAGCCTCTGTGGTTATTATAGATACTGGTGGGTTGTATCTGATTACCCATCATACTTTAGTGATGAAGGTCACAATGAAGAAATGATTTCAAAGCTATTAATACAGATCAGAAGCAGAATGGTTTCCCAGGAAGAGAGGCACTGTGAGGAGGATGTGGTACCCGGCCGTCCTCTCGGTCCTGTGGCTCCTCGCTGTCACACTACTGGCCTGTCTGCTGCTCTGGATCAGAAAGAAAGGTCAAGGTACGTATACGGATATTTGTGTGTTTGTGATTTTACTCTGTCATTTCAGTCTGCACATTTATCATATTTGAGTGTCGCTGTAAGTCTTCAAATTGCATTTGTCTGAGCATTGCTTAAAACTTTTTAAGTTATGTTGTTGATCATTGTTTGCTTTTGCTTACTTTAATGTTATTATTTGCTACATTTCAGTTTGTATATTGTATTTGTTGTCCAAACAATGAGACGTGCTTTTGGTTGTAAATATGTTTTTGTCTAAATAAAATATTTGGTCACAAAAAAAAACTTTTTTAGTTCACTTTTATATTTTTTGCATAAACTTTCATATATATTCATAAAAACAAAAGCATGATATGTTCTAACATATTCAGCTACAGGGATGACTGTGCACTTTCACAGTAATGGCGATGAAAAAGGGGAGGGGTTCCTGTGTGTTTTATAGATAGCAGCACCATGTGTCTATTTAAAGACAACTCCGGTCAGCTGCCTGCAACAGACTCAAGTCTCCCACTCACACTGGTGTCACATTTACTCTTTTGTTTTTCATCTTTAACCAGGCTTTACTATCAATAACTGATTTCTTCACATTGTGCTTTTAATTTATTTGTTTATATTGAGCTTTTAGATTATGGGGCATTTTATTGTATTTCTTATAGGGTGATACAAATCAACAAAAATAAAGTAATGATTTCATTGTTGCTACTTAAATGATATCAGCTTCATTGGCAGTGATCAAACAAATAGCTTAATAGTCACAAAACCCACCAGACATGCACGCGAGCCCAGACCTACATCTAGGTGTAGTACTGTGCTGTATCTAATTACTCATCTGATTCATAATTCCAGACATGAATAGAAGACTAACAAGATATAATGTGTCTGCTCATGGAAGAGGAGTCGATTAAAAAGGGAAAGTAACAGTTGTGTCACTGGGGCTCTGGGGGTTGAATTTTAAGAAAGTACAAATAAATACACAATTCTAAATCAGAATAAGTAAATCTTATTCTTCTAAATTGTTGAGTAAATTGTTGATTTTGAATTGAAGCCCTCCATTTATAATACCCAGAGGTCTTGTTTGCACCAGTTTCATACTTGTGGATCTTTATCGAACTGGACATACCTGACCTGCTGTCTTCAGACAAGGCTTTTTAGTGAAGAAAGTTGTGCAAAATATATTTATGAGCTTTTCCCCCCAGTATGCATTCCTCAGTAACCAACCTATCAGCTGCAGCTCATAGCAAAAGACATGATAAGCCCATGGGAGTAACCTGTCATGTACAGATAGCGGATGTTACACAGCGATCACACATGCTCTCAATAACAAAACAGAGAAGGCAGAAAATGCTGAGA
>JAJHUR010093109.1:0-28015 GCA_027495735.1 Lutjanus campechanus
ATGAATTATTTCCCTAAATATTTAACTACAGGTATAAAAATGATCAAAATACATTAAACTGTGTTTGTTGTGGATTGATCAAGTTTATAAGTTAGTTATTGCTATCAAATAAGTTTTGGGTATGTAAGAAGAAGCTTGTTTTGTAAATGCCCACATTGAGTCTGAGAATGAGAAAGCAGGCCTCCTTCCTTTGTTTGCTTTGTGTCTGCATTGTTTGTTGGCATTTTTTAGCTAATTTAGCTCATCTTTTTTTGATCATGACAAAGAAAAAGGCCTTCAGTTCACATTTTAAAATGAAAATCAAATAACCACTGTTTTGTTTTGGAATACCCATTTGCAAAAGGAAAATCCAACAAACAAAAGACGGACCGACCTGCTGCCATGTGCTCCACCTGTTGTTAGGCCGACTGTCAAACAGGAAGTGGAGGGTTCCAAGTGAATTTATAGAGGAGGGGGGTGAGGCAACAGGCTGAGGAGGCAGAGTTAACAGGCCATCTCATGATTTTTATTTAATCTCATTCATCTCATTGTTTGTAAGGTTTAGTAGAATAACCCCGAGGTGCAAATAAAGCGTATTTGGTAGATTTGTTTCCATCAAGGGATGGTTTTATTCTCTCTGGAATAACTTGCCTTTGATTTTGAATGAGCTGTGATGAAATGGAGCATTTTAGGCCACAACAACCCCCCAGAAAAGCCTCTGAAATCCTGAAGAGATAGGATCTTAAATTTGCTGAAATTTTCCCATAGTCTTATTTATTTGGTGACAAAGATAAAATCTGCTGTGACCCACCTGATGGTCAGTTTAGATGCATGTACAGGTAAAAGTAAATGTGAAGTTTAAGCACTTTAGGAGAGTGTCAATCCAAAATACACGTGCACATTAAATACATTCAAAAAGGAAGTCAGGTACTATTTTTTGAAGGTGTCAGAGGCTTGTTTCCTTCATTGTGCACACACATGGCAATAAAAGAGATGACTTAATGAATTTTATGAGAGTGTGAATCTTTCAGATGAGTTTCAGGTCGTCCCTTTCTATAAGTCAGTGTTTTTTTTTTGCCAGACTCTTGCTCCCGGCCATGAAATAGTCAGGCATAAAACTCCTGTAAAACATTTTGTACTTATTAAAAAAAGACAAGATATGACATGTCATTATATAAAAAGCTGGAAACTGGGGGATGTAGTCTATCTTTAAAAGCTAACAGGCTACTTGTTGTAGCTTCATATTTACCATACAGACATGAAAGTGGAAGGCCTACCAATGTTCTGAGATAACTCTTGGCAAGAAAGTGAACTGTTTTAAAATAGAACTGGGCAACCTGATTGCAACATTAACTTTTTTTTGTGTGTGTGTGTGTGTGTGGATTTATGATTACGATAATCCATCTCCACACTTTAATTCTTCCACACCTGCAACTTTTAGGGCCTAATTTCTCAACATGCCTCTTTGTTTTCCTCGAAGCATGAAGAGCCGAACCACAACAGTCTGCACTCCTCCGAAAAGAAAAACAACGCAAAACAAACCTTTCACTAAGCTGTCACTGACACGTCTTAATACACTACAGTCTTGATTTAATGACATGTCATAAGTGCAGCCTGAGTCACTCTTCTTGGCGGAGATGAGGCTCTTACAATCACACTGGGGAGTTGATGGAAATCTGTCAGAGGGATGCGCCTCTTTCTTCACTACACATACAGAGCTGCTCTTGTTTTGGCCCGAGCCGGATGTGTGTCGTGTGCACGTTGATGTTTTGGCCATTGTGCAAAAGGGCTCACTCTTTCTGTGAGGTTTAAAGAGTTAAAGTTTGTTTCTTCCAGTTGCTAAATACAGTGGTTACAGCGAGATTTGCTTATGTTGGGCTGGTGCAGAGATAAATCAGCCAAATTCGTACGTGACATCTTTACCTGGATCCTCCTAATGTGCGTGCAAGACGCCTGCATTTAGAGCTGAACTAATATCTTTTTGTTGTAGTATATTTGCAAAGCGAGAGTCTTAAAGCCTTCCAGGATTACAGCTTTAGACAGTGGCATTTTCTGGGATTATACGGCGCATACTGCTTGTACTCTTCCTGATGCCAGTTCACAAAGAGCTCAAGCCAAGTCAGTGAACCCGCTGACATTAGATAAGGAAGACGTGAATACAAAAGGCAATTTAACTTCACACCTTTTAAGCTTTTGTCATGTCGAGATTGATCGCGTGCCTTGCTGCAGAGCCAGTTGGAGCTTGATTTGTCAGACTCTTGACAGCTATGATAGATTTTCAGATGATTTATTGTTTTACAAAGCTTATTTAATTGAAGATGTAGATTTTTCTCAAGTAAAGTACAACCTAGCGAGCATCAAATGGGATTTCAATGTTGCATTCTTGTTGAAAACTGGTTAATTTTCAGTCTGAATGTCTAAAACCTCTTTTCAACCAGCTTAAATGTGGTTACAAAGTCAGTGTCATAAAACACACATTTGCTTCATCATTTTGATCATTTGTTCAGGTGTAGATCAAAAGAGCGACGATATTGATTTGTGAAGGCATTTCACTTGGTCTAAATGATCCAAATAGTCGGTGAAAAAACTCACCCTTTTGAACCTGTTCTGAACTTCTTTTCACTGGTGATCATGGTCGTGTTTAAATGTCTTTTCAACGGAAAAATGCTCACTGGCAAGCACCTCGAAATTGTACTTAAGTAGGCCTACAGTAATTCACAATTCCTAGTTACGTTCCACCACCGGAACTTGCAAATTCTTGATCAGTTTAGTAAAAAGGACAATTGGTTCTCAAAGGAAACTGAAGAAGGAGTTTAAGGATTTAATTTTTTTCCTGTGCTTTTTCCTTTCTGCAGGTAAGTGAGATGGCAGGGATTCTGTCTTTTGCACAAGAGCACTTGAGCAGGGCAGATCCTTATTGCCCCGGGGGCCTGAACCTGAGTTTTCGCGGTCGAGGGACGCTCTCCCCGCTGCCTCCGTCCAGCTGATCCAACTCAACCACGGCTGGCAGGGAAGCGAAATTTCCGTCTCTCTGTGTTTGCAAACCAGCTTCCTTTCCCCGGCCAAAAGACAGAACAGGCTGCTATTAATTACAAAGAAATATTATCCTCTTGCGGGAGGTTCGCAACAACACGAGTATCCAAAGCAAACAGATACGGTGTGCTTGGAAGCTTGGTGCCTTGTACAGCTGCCATGCCAAATCCAGGCCCACAGATCCTCTTACAGCAGATCAGAGAGAGGGAGGAGGGGAGGTTTGTTATCTGCATGCTGCAGCATCATAATTCCCACTTCATCTTCACTTCTTGACTCCAAAACTGATAGGAAAGCAGAATGCAAAAGTGATTTTATTGTGTTCCCCGCCATAGTTGTCTAACTTTCACTGCTGCAAGAAAAGTTATCTGAACAAACTTTCTTCAGGATCAGAGGAATCTGATTGCATGAGCGCGTGATAAATACTTTCCGACACGCGGTGTGATAGCAGATGATTGTGTGGGAGGTTGTGAGTTTTTAAACATGCATAACACCATATCAACCCTGCAAAACAGCGCGGGAGGAAGAGGGAAAATTGCATTCATTACACTCAAGATGTTACATTTTGTTGTGGGAAGCCATTCCAAGGTCAAGAACCGCAGAGATGTGATGATAAAACCTGATTTTTCCATCGGGCGGTCCTTCGCTAAGACCGTTTGACAAAAAACATGATGCATCCATGGTGCCTGCAAAACTTTTCTGAAGGTATAAACCACCCAAAGAAGTCAACAAAGTCACCCTCATTTCGCTTGAAAGGGAGTAAGTTACTGAAGCTCTTCAAAACTGTCAATTTACAGTTTGAACCTCTAAAGCCTGGGCCCCCCCGACATCGTCCCACCGTACTGTACATAAATGTAAATAGCCATTATTCCTTTGACATTAGCTGCGAGGACATCCTGTGCAGTCAAAGGGGGAATACTCACAGTGTCAGGATGATGGATGAGGCCAGGCCGTGTTGTTTTGATGGAAAGATTTGGAGGGAGATCTGTTTGTGTGGAGGTATGTGAGAGAGATGATACCCAGTGGGCTGTTTGAGTGACAGCGGAGGTGCAACACGCTGCTGCTGTTTTTGCACGAGCGGTGAATTTGTGCGTCCCAGAAGGGTCCCGGAGCGGAGAAACCCTCATGGCCTGCTGCTACGCTAAACAACTCTGCTGAACTTGTTGGATATGATGACAGTTCCAGCTCGCATGGCTCAGTTTGCGCGTGTTTAACTTTCAGATTATTGACTGCATGAAGTTTAAGCAACTTTACTGTCACCCAGAACATTTAAACTACATGTACCAAGAGTGGTAACACTTTGTTTTACAGGTCACATTATATTCTAATGATTTTCTTAAAAAAAAAAACTTGGAAAGAATGTTTCCTGGAAAGAACTACAGTATGTAATCTGGCACTAATTATAGGGAAACTCAGACAGTGTTCAATTCATACATGTGTAATTAATAACTCTGAATGAATGTCTCGAGAAAGTCTTTCACTGAGAGCGCAGTAAGTTAACTGAGCATGCAAAAATCTGAGCAGACAGTTTAAGAAATATTTAGCATAAAACTTCAGAAGATACATGAATGTTTATGTGGGTTTTAATTGTTGTCAGTTTTTCCAGTTAGGATGTTTGTTGTGCAAGTCCAAGCTTCAAAAGAGCTCAGAGCTCAGTTCAGTCAGATTAAACTGAGAAACTAGTTCATAGCTCACATTTTTTAACTATATTCACAGTCCCAAAAAATGAACCAGCAGTAGGAACCAGTTGCCAGTTAGATCCGGTACGGCAGGCAGTGATATGCAATGCAACTGTTGACTGGAGTTTAAAGTTACATAAACATTTAGCAGACTAGTGATGTGTGGACGGTAGATACAACCATGACCAAACAACAACCACTAAACAAAAAAACAAACAAAAAAAAGATACAACCGCAAGCACTGGCGGTCTGAGTCATAAAAATGATTCTGATTTATAGCAGATGGGTTGCAGGTTGTAAACAGGGTGTGTCTCTCATTAAGAGGCGCACGAGGCACAGCAGCACGTTTGATTATTTATTTATTTTTCTTGTTTCCTCTGTCCAGTCAAGTTTTTAACAACAGTTTCTAGTTTTGCCGCTTAAACATTAACGATATTTGCTGCAGTGACGTTACCTCATGCATGAAAACGTTTAAAATGACTGGAAGGAGCATCTTTAATCATTAGTAAATAATTGAAGAAAACACTCTTACATCAATGCAACGCACAACAAAGAAATCACCTGGAAAGCTCGCACTGCTCAACATCGTTTAAAAGGTAATTTAAGCTACAGGGACCAGTGGAAGTGTGGGTGTGGGTCAGTAAATCTGTGAAAATAATTTGTTTGGGTGAGTAGTGGGTGGATGATGCATACAGATGTCCACACATATGGATTTGGATGAACTCAGATTCCATCCGCTCATCACTATTGCAGACAGAGTGGATCCGTTGATGGATGTTAAGTCAATGGATCGATTCATTTTCAATGGAGAGTAGGAGATCTGGCTGCATGGTGCATAATAAATACAGCACAGCGAGTCGATGGACCGTTTGTCATAACTGAATTTACATCATCATGTCTTGGGCCAGCACAATGCATCGAACTAGGCAGTTTTGATCAAATATGAATCAAGATTCTGTGAGTGCATCGCATATTTCTTGCCTCACATGTTTTCAGACACATTTTTCTATTGTACTACTTAGCTGTAACATCAGAAAGTTTGTGACCTGCCCGCCATGTTGAAAATGGACAAGCCTTACTCGTAGTACGCCACCCATCAGCTAGAGCTTGTAGTCAAGTCCATCCAGATGCGTCCTCTATGAATTATTCAATATGGGAGCAACAGGGATAGAAGTGCAGTTTAGTTTTGCATTTTAATGAATGGAACTGTCATCTAAAGAATGGATCAAAGACGCTTTAGTAGGACACATTGGCTGCTCTGCACATGAGACCTCTGACTGTCCCTCAACAGGGTGGTTTTGTGTCATTGTCCTTCCCTAAAAGCCATCAAAGCCAGGATGCAATGTCCTCATGCTTACCGATAATTAAAATTTAACATTTAAATGAACTTTTCTATGCAGATGATAAAATAATAATAATAAAAAAGATCCTGCTCAGGCTTAAAAGACTTGTTCCGTCCTGGCTAAAAGAAGGGCCTCCCAAAGTGTTTATGTATGTGTGTGTGCACTGCAACACTGTCATCAAGGACTCCATCATCAGTTTCTTTCTACAGGAGGCTCAGGGGAAGACAAAACAGCCGTAGCATGCTCATATCGTCAAGGAGTTGTTGTGTCGAGGCCTGTGATTTTCTGCCTCCCTTCACCTCCCACGATGCCCACTTCTGATGCGTTAAGAATAACAGCCGAGTTAAAAATAGTCCGTCCTAATTGGTCTACTGGTAACAATTACGCACAATGAACTCATCCCGTAACAAAAGCCCGGGCGACATGATGCTGAACTCCCAATGTTTTCACCCATGTCTGATTCCTCTGACCTCCTGTTTATACCGACTTTTCCATGTGACCCATATCTGATTCCTGCATTTACACCGGAACTCTTTTATTTACACTTAAAACAACCTGCAGGCATAAGTGACACTGCAGATGTGTTCGCAAACAACTACACAATCAAGAACAGTCTGAGCAGCCTTTACAGCTAAACCAGCTTTTGCACTGAACAAAAATAAGGCAAAAGAATAACTCAAGCTTGTGTTTTCTGAAACATCGCTCATGGTCAACCATTAAATTGTGAATTATGATAAAAGAGGAGGAAAGCCCTGACTGTAGCCTGGTGAGAAGTTGGTGAATCAACCCCAGATAAGTGGAAGAAAATGGATGGATGGAGCTTCTAATGGCAGCCTCCATGGAAGAGGAGATATAAATATCTCATTGTAAAGTGATGAATAAACAGCATTTCTTATTATCAGGTGATTATATTGCAATGCCTTTAAATAACTCATGTTCTACTGTAACATAAAGTCAAACAGTAACTGAACCTCCCAATCTAGTCTCTTTGCTTTATACTTGCTTTTTTCCACATGAGATCTGCCTCAGAAGCGTGATATTAGGTTACTTTTTTTAGGCGATACGTTGAGGCCTTCATCCAAAGTCAATTCACACTAGAACTTTGCCCCGGGACAAAAAGACAGACTTCAAACAGCTGCTGATGGACACATTGGCTCTTGTCAGGCTTGAACCGGTGACCTTTTTGTTCGCGGACAGAGGCCAAAGATTCTGTCAGCCCTGATCTCCAGACACTGCCGCTAGGTGTTCTTTTTCCTTTTCAGGTAAGGTAAGAAAAGGGGTTTCGCCAGCGACACACCGTAAGCCTCCTCCGGGCAAACAGTGACGGATCCAGCTCAGGTCCAGCGGCATGCTGAACAAAGACTTCTGGGATCTTCTTGTTGCACCTCAGGAGATACTCCCCAATGATTCATGTGTTTCTTTTTCTCACCTTTATTTATCCAGAGACATTTTTGCTGAGCTGGCACACTCCCCTCTCGGCATCGCCCGCCTCATAAAGTTTCACAGCATCACACCTGGGAGCCGCCCGGTAAAACCGCAGCCCTCTACTGTTGACCGCCGAGCTGCTCCACTGGGTTGAGTATTTTGCTCAAGGGTACTTCTGACAGTCGGTGTTGAGAGAAGGTTGAGTTATGCTTTTTCGCTTCCTTTAGCCAGACTTTTCCAGGCAGACTGGGGATTTAAAGCCTGTGTGTGTATGTTTCCAGGCTACAGTAGGAGTTTGTATCATCTATCTTTGGGGGATTGACAGGCTCGACGACCAATGCCAGTGATTCATCGATTACTTTGCCAGGTGCTGAGATTGCTGGCTTTTAAAATCTGCGCTCATGCTCTTTTTTTTTATTTGGAAAAGACGCGACTGCTTTCCTTCCAAAAAAATCAATTTGCACACTGAAATATTATGTTCTCATGTTGTGTCTTCACTGTACACAGATGCCTGCAGCAGATGATCCAAGAGTCTAAATGATTCTGTCATATGCACACTGAACAATTTAAACTCGACTATGAAATACAGCTATCCTCTCCTCATAGAGCAAGACTTAAGTATAGACAAGCAAAATAAGGAGTTAGAACATAAGAATTGAAATTAATTTACACATCTGAATTGTGTAAATGTGAATGCTGATTTAGATCAGACAAAATGTATCAACAGACCCTCATCATACAGTTGCGGTGTAGTTAGGTTTAGGATTCAAAAGTACTTATTTAAGCTCAGGAAAAGATAACGGTTTGGGTTCAGATGTTATTTTTGAACAAACCTCAGTCCCCTCCATGTCCATGCATAGTTGCCTTATGCACTGAATGCCAAGTCAAAGTCTTTTATCAGTGTTCATCAAGCAAGTCATAAGTCCTCAAATTTGTGACTTAAGTCTGACATAAATCAGGTCATGTGATGCGACTCCCTCGCCTCTGGTTTACACGTCCTATAAGGTTGTTTTTCTGGTGAGGATGTTCTGCAAGAAAACGGCCGCATGATCTTTACAGAACTCGAGAAGTAGAGGGGCAGAGTTATAAGGGCACTATGTGGTAAACTATTTGGTATTGCACCGCAATAAATTTGCAGACTCACAACAAAAAAACGGGACAAGATTGAAGCAGAGAGGCAGAGACATTCTGACTTGTTTAGTCTTTCATAGAATTCAAGCTCCAGAAAATGCTGGATCCTACACTTTACATCATGTAACTCAACATCATTTTTCACTATGACACCAACAGAATTTTTTTTAAACTTCAGAGAGCTTCCTCCAGAGCCAGAGAAGAGATTATGTAACATTATTACACATGATATCACAGACTGAGCAGTATTCCTCATGAGGTATGTACTGAATCTCATGAGTTAAATTGACAAAGTACCACGTCTGGGTCTCAAAATGTCAAAGTTTGTTTCTTTCTATTTCGTGCAATGTGTCATGTTGGAGGACAACTGCCTCTGTCTGTTTGACAGTGTCTGCAGTGTACCTTTTGACAGTCCTGATCCCATAATCCCAGATCAGTCATCTAATATTGGTCTGAATTCAACGTGCAGTCTCGTCTCTCAACCAGCTTACAGCACAAATAAAACAGACCACGTTCACCTAATTTGACATCGTCACCTAGCTTGACATCTTTGCGCAAGATTCTCAAAACACAAATGTTGTGTAGTCTGATCCCAGCGTTAGGCAATAAATCTTTTATCTCGAGTCAAACAGAAAGTGATAGAGTAGAAATATGACCGCAGTGTCGTGCATGGTTTTATATTTTGTTACATCTTCACCAGACACAGCTCGTTAGCTCAGCGTGTTTTCTATTGTAAAAAATCAGATCTGACTGCTCTCAGTTTCAGGTTTCTGTAGCTCAAGGCGCAGGTGAGGTGAAGAAACAAGTGATACTGATTGAAAGGTCATAATAATGTGTTCATGCAGTCGTGTGTTGATGTGTAAAATAACTGGTGGGGAACCAACTACTTGAATAGATACATATCAGGAAAACTACAGTACTCTTGCAACTGATGTGTTGTTTTTTTTTTAACATGTTATGGGTCCATCCATCAATATCATTATGACAAAAACCTCAACAGATATGCATGAACACACTGATACTCGTCTCCATCAGTGTCAATCAATCCAGCATATCAACGTGGCCAATGCACAAACCAGCACCATGAAGGCAGAATGATAAAATATCTGACTTACCCTCACACACACACCTAGAAAAAAGATGCATCTTTCACAATTTAAAGGAAAAATCTGTAATATACTAAAATAAACTGTATTAAATCAGAAAATGTCCATATGTCTTCAGAAATTAAGGAAACGCGTTAAACTCAAATACTGTTTCACGTTAATTAGAGGTCAAATTAATGCCGAACACGGCCGAATGAGTAAGTGTCTGTTTATGAGTCGTAAGAAATTTTCAATAGTCTTTTAGAGGGAGTAGATGTCTGTAACAGTTAAATTGAGCAATATGTGAATGGAGTCTGGCAGGCAGAAGGTACAGTAGCTTGTCACTGAATTCCAACTTAAGTGTATGTATTTCAGAGCAGTGCACGTTTGTTTTTAGGATAATGGGCTTAACTTTACATCGACAGACAATTGGCACAGCTGATCAACTTAAAGTGTCTGACTCGTCCTCGCTTGTTGAGTTGAGTTACTTCAACCATAGATTCTGTATTCAGGATTTCAATCTATTTAGTGTGTAATCTACTGTATGGCTCCAACTCACGATTTGGACTGCTGTGCTCATTTCTGGATGCACAGTTGTTACTTTTGCTGCTTTGATTCAGTTATGATCTGACTGAGCACATCTATTTTCTAGTTTTATGCAACTGTTAGCATTTTTTTTCACTGCATATTGAACCCATGCTTAATTTTGCTAGAAGTTCGAGTGATGATAATATCCTGGATCTGATGGACACCAAACTGTTTTAATTCCAGTATCTCCATTTGAATTAAGGGTTTCAAGCCTGTCCTGACATCCAATTTGTTCATTTCCTCAAGTTATCCAGCATTAGCTAAGTCTCTGGTCTCAACTCTTCTTGGACATCACAGACAGATAACCAATCAACTCTGAAATATGAGATGAAATGACGGTTTCTTTCCGGAGACAGCACCTAATCACTCATCACCACTGTGTATACATATAGGAAATAAGGAACTTCAGTATGCAGTGAATTAATCACTTATATAACTGATATCCATCATTGTCGGAGTTCTGTGTCACATCCATGTTTCGCTTGGAAAACAACCAGACTTGAACAATTTTTCTCTTTTATAAAAAAGCTTTAGGCTTCACAGTTCATTGCACTGGACACTCCATATTTCCCATATGCAGAGCTGAGTCAGAACACTGCAGAAAATAGCCTTCGTAGCAAGAAACTTCATCTTATCATACAGTTTGTACTGTATTGTGAGTGAATATGCATTTTCACCCCCCCCCCAAAACTGGACACTTGTTTGAATAATTCAGACAAGTTACAAGAAAATGTGGATTCTTTCACTGCAGAAGCGAAAGTTAACGTGGTGGAAAAGACAAGATGTAAGCAGGAAAATAAAGAGCACATACCGTACTGAAGATACAGTATCATATACAGGACAGTATAAGATATCCTGTTAATGCAGGACTCCTACTGCTCTGAAAGAATTCTTGCTATGTTGGATGACAGATTTACAAGGTGGTGGACATTTACAGTTTACAGATCAAAGAATTTACAGCATATACAGCACGCATGGTGTGTGAATGTGCGTACTCGTCTCTCTGATTGATCTGAAGTGGAAAAAAAACGCAGATCGGTCTTTCAAAGTTAGGAAAAAAATATGATGTTTGAAGACTGAGGAGGAGATGAAAAGATAGACACTTTTTGCAGTTTTCTGGCAGCTCCATCTCTGAATGAATGTGTCGAGGGGTGTAAGTTCCACCGTGGAGGAGATCGTCTCGATTTTTATTACCGTTGGCAGAATACATAGACTAAATAATGGTTGTGTAATGGAATCGGTGCTGCCTTAAACACAGGAAATAAATGGTGGTGGTCATGTTCATTCATGCTGGTAATTATCACTGGCTTTTCAGGAAGAAAAAGGCAAAAACCCACTCAAAGCAAAGAAATTATGAACTTTGGAAAGACACTGACCGTGTTGCATCGATCCAAGATTTAAAACCGCTGGTGTGTGTCTGTCTGGAACACTCAACATTTTGATACTGCACTCTCAGAAATAAGGGTTCTCCCTTTTTTTTTTTGAGGAAAGGGTTCTTCAAAGGTTCTTTGCAAGACTAAAGGTTCCTTTAAGAAACCTTGTCAGAACCCTTGAAAAGACAAAGTTCTTCAAGGATTGGTTGAAAGAACTCTTTCATCAAGAGTTTTTTGTACCATAATAGAAAAAGGGTATCAGGAGAGCCCGCTGTGTATGTTCTAAATAAAACCCTCAGAATCTAATAGGGTTCTTGGTAGAACTCCCTGGGTGAGTTCTTGTTAGCACCCTGAGGAGGTGGAAAGATTCTGGATAGAACGCCCAGAGAGGGTTTTGGGGTAGAACCATTACACCATAGATGGGTCCTCCTTCAAAGCCCCCTGGGTGGTTTCTAGATAATATAAAATATATAAAAGGGTTCTAGATAAAACCCGTGAAGTCTAAAAGTGTTCTCAGTAGAACCACCTGGGTGAGTCCTTGTTAGCACCCATAGTAGGTGGAAAGATTCTGGATAGAACGCCCAGAGAGGGTTTTGGGTGGAACCATGACACCATAGATGGATTTTCCTTTAGAACCCTCTGGGCAGCTTCTAGAAAAAAAACATTTGAATATAAAAAGGTTCTTGGTAGAACCCCTGGGTGGGTTCTAGATAAAACGCTTGGAATATAAAAGGGTTCTTGGTTGAACTGATGGGTGAGTTCTTGTTAGCACCCTCAGAAGATGGAAAGATTCTGGATAGGACCTCCAGAGAGGGTTTTGGGTGGAACCATGACGCCATAGATGGGTCCTCCTTGAGAGCCCCCTGGGTGGGTCCTAGAAAAAAACATTACAATATAAAAAGGGTTCTTGGAAGAACATCCTGGGCAGGCTCTAGCTAAAAGCCTTAGAATATCAAAGGGAGTGCCCAGTTAATGTTGTGGGTGGAACTATTACGCCATAGATGGGTTCTCCTTGAGAACTTCTCACAGGTGGTTCTGGATGAAACCTTTCACAGATGGTTCTTAGTATAACTCTTTATGTTGGGTTCAAGGTAGAACCATCTAAAAAGGGTTCCAAGTTAAACCTACATAAACATTCTACTAGCAACCAAAAAGGGTTCTCCTCTGGGAACAAGCCGAGGAACCGTTGATGGTTCTCATTCGCACTTTTGTTTCTCAGAGTGAGGCGAACGTGTTCGCCTCAACAAGCGGTTTCCAGCCAGATGAATCTTCAAGTTAAAGGTTTCTTTTCCTTCGCTCTGCCTTGGAAAGAGTTTCAGAAATAAGATCTCAGAAAATGATGTGAAGACAAAAAGGCGCCTGTACGTACATGTCACATGAATAATCTCAGCGAAGACATTTTTTAATAAAAGCATCTGAAATAAATTATGCAGGTAACTCCATACATGGCGGACTCCTTGGGAGATCCTGGCTCTTCAAAGCTGGCCCGAGGACAAGCCCTTCCCAAAGCCCCGAGGCTCCTCAAGGGCCACGTCGTAAAAAGAAACACTTACGCCCCAACATGACTCAAAGTTTGGGAGTATTCACATTTATGACAGTTTGTGTTTTCTCTCAAATATAATGTGCTGTACTCGTTTGAAGCAGGTGACCTCCTCCCCTTCGGCCTGTTTCTGGACCATCAGGTATCATTCTTGCGATGGTTTGAATTCTTAACCCGTGCACTGCAATCTGCTTTATTTTGTTTGTTTTATGATGCCTGCAAGATTGTAGGTTTCATTTCACCTTTACGAGGGTTACACTGTAAACGGCAAATTATGCGTGACTGTAAAAATAGCCTAAAAACAGCTCAGGTATCATTAGTTGTAAGATAACTTTTTGACCTCTGCTTTGAGCCAAGAGTTACATGACGTGTCTGTACCATAAATATGATGCTGGTTTCAGCAAATGGTAGCATCAGGACAGGAAAAAGGGGACTTTGTCCAAAAATTAAAAAAACAAAAACAAAAGAAAGCTCACTAGTAACATGTTGTATCTTGCAGGTTTAATCTGTCCATGATGCAAAGTGTAAAATGTTCTGAGGGTCTTCAGCCTTAGTAGCCTATTTATGCTAAGCTAAGCTAACAGGTATAATTCCAATTATGGTTTGGTATCATTCGGTATCATTAGTTCAAACTTTTTTACCCCTACTTTAAAAGGAATAATAGGAAATTTCAGGGAAAAAAAGAATGCGCTTTCTTGCCAAGAGTTAGATGAGAAGATTTATATCATTGTTCTCTGTAAATATGAAGCAGATTCAGTATTAGGTCAGCTTAGCTTAGCATAAAGAATGGACACAGGGGGAGACCGCTAACCTGGTTCTGTCCAAAAGTAGCAAAGTTGACTTAGCAACACCTCGAAAGCTCACTAACTTACTTTATACTAATTTAATTTGCATATTTTATTTTTTAGGCTTGTACTCTGAACTCAGGAAGAACGCCTAACGACCCGGAAGAGTGCAATGAAATGGTCATTTGAGTCGGAACTCCAAGTTGGAAAAGCTCAGGCCATCTAGACATAACGTCACAACAATATGGCGACCTTTTCATCAATTTTTACTGTGTTTGTGCTGTGACAAATTTGTTGTGGCCTTTTCTATTTTCATGCCGTTGATTTTTGCTCGATAGCCTCTTTGAGCATCCAGTGCGAGCCTACTCGTCCTGTGAGTGTGATAATCTGACATGCAAAGGATTGCAGCATCAGCAAGAGGATGAGTAAGCGTACGGTATTTCCCAAAAAGTTCCCCAAACTTTTCCCTCAAAATTCAAATCACTTTGGTATATCACAAAATAGTGAATGCCTTGTTAAAACTCAAACATCACAATAAAACAAGTGCAACTTCTGCACATATTTTTGTACCAGAGACAAGAGGAAACTCCAAATCTGAGTCTGTGCTCCGCTGAGATGCCTCACAGTCTCCACTCAGTCTCATAAAACTTGACCCTTTAAAAGCTGAATTGGATTTGTTTCCCTCACATGACTCTGAAAATGTACGCCGGTGTGGCAGATACGAGCCCTGATGAGCACGCTGGCGCGCGGTCGCTGTTCCGGAGAGATTTCACACGAGCGTGAAGCCAAAAGGGAGTCAGTGATCTGTTGCGGGGACATGACGAGAGTCTTACAGGGCCTGTTTTTGCTGCTCTGGCTTGAGAACAGCTGGCCTGTTTCAGAGCCGCGTGCCCGCCGGCCTCTGTTTGACCAACATGTGGATGTGAGGAGAAGCCTAATGTACCGTTTCCACCCCTAATTAGCCTGAACTCGGCACTGTTATCGTAAGGAAATCCTCAGGAGCTGTGAATCGGTCAAACTGCGGATATGACAGGAGCTAGGAGTGTTTTCCGCAGCAAATGGGCTAAATCAAGACTTCTCCTGAGGAGATTATCACTGGCAGAGAGACGAGAACATCGCTGATGAGCTTTTAAATATTTCCTAAAACATTTCACTTCATCATCAGCCGGCGTTCTCACAATATCATCATGTCATGGACGTTTGGAGGCGGCAAAAAGGCAATTATGTGTTTAGCGTCACTTATAATAAGCACCTGCTGCTCTGCTTTGTGAGCAGCTATAGAAGATTAAACCTATCACTCTCGTGTAATCTGTTTTCTATCTGAGAAATAATAAGACTCAGTCCTCTTTGTGAAGTAAAAAACACACTACAGGGAGGAGGAGGAGGAGGAGGAGGCGGAGTGCAAACCAAAACAAGCAGGTTGATTTTTCCACTTGATAAGAGCAGAGTGGGATTTTTCCCTTATTTGAATATTTACAGTCCAGTGGCATCTGCATGCGGAGGGGTCAGGTTTTTCCAAAACGACCGAGGCGCTGTGTAGGAAGGTCATACCTGGGTGAGATGCCTCTCACACACTGTACACATTCCCGCTGCACACTTTGGCTCACTTCAGCACTGAGGGGTTTATGGCCATGTGTTGCAAAAAGCGGTGTGTAAATTTTAGTTTTTCGACTTTGAGATGACTTCTAAAAGGGAAGGGAAACAAAATATGAATTCACATGTGTTTTAACTTTAATCATACTCAATCAGAGTTTAAATGATTCATGAACTTCTCCTCAGCATCGCAGAGGAGTCAGCTAAATGCCCACAGTTCAAAAGTTCAACCTCTCAGGCTTTACAGGGATGATTTTTGGAAATCAAATATCCAGACACCCAGTTGTTAAAAACCACTTTGCATGAGCTTCGGAGAGGTTCTTTTTAAATGTTGGCTTATTAAGGTAATTTAGCTCTTTGTTCAAGGTTTCACTATGGCAAGTAATACAATGCATTTTCTTTTTGTCCCCCCTCCCTTTTAAAAGTGAAATATCTCCCCAATTGTTGCACAACTTACAATGAAATCTTGTCTCCAGATGATGAATCCCAAAGACTTTGGTGACCCCTCTGATCCATCTAGACAGCAGATCAAAACAGATTAGTCCTACAACATTTTGCACAGACATTCATGGCTCCTTGATGATATATCCTCATGACTTGTGCCTCTGCCTTTCCAGAATCAGCTCATCCAAACTACTTGCACTTAAGTCGCAAATGTTTGCATGCTAATGGTATAAACATCCATGACTGCCAAGGATCAGAAATAGACTTTGCAGCTGAACTTTTGTCTGTCAATCTTCTTTTATCTGTCTGTTTAATCTTATAACTTGGTCTACCTGCTTGAATCAGAAGTTGTGTCATTTATATTTAACCTCCTTGCATTCAGACTAAATGGTGAGAATTGAACTGGATCACACAGACTGTATTAGAGCCTGTGTATAGCTGGCATTAACATGCATCTTGGGTGATTCCACTCACAAGTGGACACCGCTAAGCACAGGTGTCAATGCACCTGAGACACAATGAGAATGCATTGAGATCCGATCGCTCAAAGGTGTGAACAGACGCGCTCTGAGCTGCAAACGGAGCCTTAGATTTTTAATTCATTAGCCTTTTCATGTGATTGAAGAGCAGTTGTGTTTGTCTGTTGTTGTTCTGAAATCAGTATCTTATGCAATGGGACATCCATCAGCATTTCATTCATTCAAGAGAGCATGTTTTTTTCCTGGTGTTTGATATGTAATAGAGGCTTTCAGCTTCTCCAAGACAATCCAACAAGACATCACTGTATTATGTGTCTAAAATAAATGTGTCCGTGGCCATTTAACTCCTAAAGACTGACGGTTTTATCGCTCAGATCTGTTGGAACCGAAGACAAGCCGGAGAAATGTTTTAGTTGTTGATGAAAGTGCTAAAAAATGCTTGGTCAGGTGTATTTGAACCTCTGTAGATCACAAGCCACAGGCTTTTGATTCTCCTTTCAGTCGCCGCTTGTTCTTTGGCGTGAAGCACCTTCGGCGCACCAACCTTTAGTCTGGAAGTTATTCCATCACAGTGGCTTACCTCCCAGCCCTCCTCCTTCATGGACGATTTCAAAGCAGAGAGGCATCTGGTCCTCATTTTTAATTCAATGAATTGGCCGTCGATCGAACCCCAAAACCACCCGGTATCGGGAGAACGCTAACCTCCGCGCAGCTGATCTGACGTTTGAACTTTCGCAGTGTTTTTATTGCCTTGACGGATTCTGTGTTTTGAGTTTGCTTTGTTTTCTCTCTGTTTCATGTTATTGAAAAGCCAAACTTTATTCTGTGCACAGGGGATCTCTTGTTAAAGAAAACTTTGCTGTCAATGGGACTTCCTTCTTCAAATAAAGTTGTCAAACCAAATCAAATCAGATCAGCTTGTTACCTTCACATCTGTGGATAGCGAGGGTGAACGCATACGTTTTAGTGTCCGTGAACCCAGCCAGGAATCATGAAAAAGACCCATGATGCACTTGGTGGGAGCGCGTACCTCCCTCACAGCTCATAATGTGCCACAGTGCAGCAGAAAGCGACAGTGCGTATGTAATTTGTCAGGGGGGAAGTGTGTCATGCATATTTGGGAGTTTGAACACTGTCTGCAGCCGTGAGAACCTCACAGAGTTTTGATTTTATTTCTTTACAGGCGGCTCTCATGCCTCTGACTCGCGTTCGTCTCAGGCGTGGCGGAGCCCGGAGCCATAAACTTGGAAACAAAAACCGAAACAAACAAACAGGCTGCAGGGCTACTGCTTGGACAGCTGCCTTGTTGACTCTGCAGCGCTGGATTTCCCCGAGTGGCTCAGCGGCTCGGCCACAAACACACACCTGTTATCAATCTGTTTGCCCTCGTATGATGGTTCAGCTCTGCGAGTGATTTATTTTCAGTTTGTGGTGAAACTCATTTTAACACCTCCTACCAAATTAGTTGCTCAAATGGGGGAATTAAATAGATACAACAACCAATAACCACCTGAAAAAAAAGCAACTTAAAGAGCTGAATAAAATGAACAAACTCCATAGAAAACAAGATAGAAAGAAAGATAAATGATAGAAAACCAGACTTGTAGACATGAGTCACACGACTTGTGACTCAAACTGGACTTTTCTGCCATGTGTCTTGACTTACTGGAGGCTTACGAGGGCAAAAAGGCTTCAAAGATAAATAAAACTGCTGCATATTTTTGTCTTTTGGAGCACAGGCAAAGTTATGTGAATTCTAAATAACTGATCATTCACATTGTATTGTGTTGTCCAGATAATATTTCCCTAAATTAATGAGCAACTGCAGGTACAGCCGCTGGCGCTGGAACAAAATGGAGAAATTTAAAGCTCAGATGATAAAAAATGTACCTTTCCCAGGGGGGGCGTTTTCACATCTACCGCGTTTGATCTCGACTTTTGGACTTTCCAGTCTGGACCAAACAGACGGACTTTGGTCCAGCTGAAAGAGGTGGTCTCGGTTCAGGTCCAAGTGAACAATTATTTGCCTCCTTTCTTTTTACGTGCTTTGGACTTTTCGACCAATTGCAGGAAGTTTTGGCAGGCTATTTTCAGGAAAACAAAAAAAACAATACGACCAAAAGGAAAAGACCAAAGGTTTAAATGACATTTGGTCAGACGACTATAAAGAGACAGGCCCGTCTACAGACCAACCAACTGCGACTATAATGCAGCTCACGAAGGTGATGACGACAGGACGTAGGTATTTAATTTATAGTGCACTTACAGAACTAAACAAATCAAATATATACTGTACAATGTAACAGAAACATGAGCCTCAGTTTGGACTTTCAGGTGTGAGAGCACCCTGAGAAAACAAATACATATTTCCAACTTCCAGGGTTTTAATAGATTTTCCTGGTGCTCTTTCAATCTGTATTTCTTTAAATCTTTATCTTGAATCTTTTTGTGTTCTGATCTGCAGCTCAGCATATGGAGCAATAAAAAAAAAAGTGTTAAAATGCAAATAATTAAGAGGAGTAAAGAGATAAATCACCGTCCCCCCCTGTGGAACTAAAAACAGGCAGTAGTTTGACAGTAAAATAATGTGGTGGTGGGGGAAGTAAAGGTGCGCAGGGCAGCGGGTGAACCAACGGTCACATGTGCCTTCAACTCCTCGATTCTAATGCAAAGCTGTTTCATATGAGAGGAAGGTTTTGATTTTGAACAAAGGTCTTTCCTGTTTTAACTCTGACAAAACCTTGCTTTAATCTGATGCCATGTTTTTACTCATCTGAACCACTCTGAGTGAAGCTGATCTGCTAACGTGAGCGGGGGGGACACGCGGCGCTCTTTGAATAAACTCTAACAAGGTGTCCCGCGTTAAACCTGATGAGCTGCACACCTGACGGAGAAGCTCGATGATAATCAGAATAGTTTAGTTTGCAGTCTAAAAATAAGTTTTTTGGCAAAAAAAAAAGAACGGTGGAAGTAACATCAGTTAACTGAGAAAAACAGAGGTGATGAAAATGCATGTGAAATGAATAATAGAGGGATAAAATGGATCTGTAACGAAAAAATGATAATTTATCAAGTGATGGCCTGAAGGGTGGGAGTAACAACAGTTAACTGAAAAATTAAAAGTGACGAAATGGATGTGATTAAAAGGTGTGAACTGAGTTATATATTGTCAGTTTATTTGATCAACTTGATTAATGTTTTATTTATTCACCTGGGCTGTGTTACTGTCTACTTCCATCATTCACACGTGACGCGGCGCCCAACTGACAGAAAGCTTTTTGCAAAATGAGCAAACCCAGAGCAACAGCACTTCAAATAAAATGTCAGTCACGTTTATCAAATCAACTGACAATTTATCGCCTCAATTTTTATCTGTTAAAGGACCAGCGTGTAGGATTTAGTGGCATCTAGAGCAAACATATTGTCGCTTTCTCTTTCCAAGCATGTAGGAGAACCTTTCGTGGCCACGAAAAACACACAAAAATAAATATGACGGTTCAACATGGCAGCCTCCACGGGAGAGAACCTGCCCTCTGTGCAGATAAACAGTTCATTCTAAGGTAACCACAACACAACAATTCTCATTTTCACATTAAACCACAGATGAACACATTCTTATGAATATTATATTCAGTTTCTGTCATATTCTGCCAATAAATCCACATAAATCGTACACATTGGACCTTTAATTTCTGTTACTTCCACCCCTCACGGGATAAAAACTGCTATAAACCCATTTATGGAGTCATAAAAAGCAAATGAACAGGCACATAGCTTTAATGTAACTGATTTGTATTGCTTTAATGTTTTTTTTTTCTCCTTAGGAACAGGTAAGCCATGACAATATAATGTAAATGATAAGCGCAAACAAAATCTGAGACCCTTCTGTACATCCGTAAGTAGCACATTCATACAACAAGTCCCATCTGTACATGAGGGTCACAGAAATCACTTTTTTTTTTTTTTAACTGAAAGGTAACTCTTGACTCAAAGCCAACAGGTACAACGCAATTTTAGGTTCTTTTTTTTTTATATATATATTTAGAGAATTTATTTTTGATTTTTCTCCAAATGGCTAAAAATGGCACTAAGCTTGCTATGTAGTAGTCGATTTCAGCGGACTGCACCTGTTTGCTTTCAGCGAAGCGCCACCGTACATTCCTCCATTCGTTATAACACTGACCGTTAAAACTGCGTGATAATGCGACAATGAAAATTTTTAAAAACATGGTCAGGAAAAAAAAAAAAAAAAAAAAATAAAAAAAAAAAAAAAAAAAAAAAGTCCATCTGCAGCTGAATGTCTCACTTTATGAATCAAATAAAAAAAGGGACCAATGACACAAATTCCTGTCTCCTGGCTGGTTGAGCTTCCTTAAATTTGCTGCTAAATGTAAGAGTGAAACACAAAAAATGGAAACTGAGAAGCAGCTGAACGTAAAAAAAGCGACATGCAGCCAGTCAGCGTAGATGTGTGTAAGTGTTTGAATCTTTGGCAAAAAAATCATAATCGTAACTGTCATGGGTGCATACAGCTGTTTTCATATTGCATTTTTGAGGTCAGCTGCTGAATTGATCGTGCTTCCCTTTTTCTAAAAATTTTTTTTTTTTTAAACCTTAAGGTCTACCAGCTACGACGCATTTGCTTCTTGCGAGCGCGTTTCCTTTGCTCGAAACGCTCCCAAATGCTTCTGTCCATGCAATTCTGGCTCCTATCTCGTTCATGCCCTACCTCGTTCTGAGAGAGAACGCAAAAAAAAAAAAGAAAAACATGACGAGCCAAAAACAAACATATACATGTACAAAGTAATGTACACCATATATTCAAACACATTTCAAAATCATCAGACTTTGAAATCATTAGCCAAAATAAGTATATATTTTTTTTCTCAACCCATTAGGTAATCTTCTTTATCTAGACTGTACAATATATGTATATATGAGTAATCATGAGGGACCAAAGCAACAAAAATAAATACTTTTTCGCTATGTCACCTTTCAAAGTAGTATATCTATGTACATTTATATCAATATCAATTTTCCTTAGCTTATTGTGAATGGTTGAGCGTGTGTTCAACAAGCAGGCATTTGCGCACAGTGTGGAAACTTGTGTTTTTTGTTTTTTCTTCTTTTTTTTCCATTTGCCCTAAAAGGTATCTATATGTAAATTTTGACGACACTGTGGAAGGAAAAAAAAGACAAAACAAAACAAAACAAAGACCGGACTGTCCTTGATACAGTGAAAGGTAACCCTGGCTCAAATGGACCAAAACAAAATAAAAAGAAAATGAAAAGAAAAGTAAAAATATAGCATCTCACCATCATGTGACTACTTCAACAATGGGTTGTCTACGTCTTCTTTTCAGGACTCTTCGGGAGGAGAGTACAAAAAAATGTTTGTCTATTTCATGCAGTCTTTGACAAGTCATACAACCTCGGTGTTAACTTGTCTAAAGGTTTTTAAGTCGTTTTTAGCACAAAGCATAGAATGTTTTCAGTGATGTTGAATGTAGCTATGAGGAGAGGGTGCATTTTGGGACAACAACATGCATAAAGAACAGTGCATAGGTCCAGGTCATGGGGCCAGTCCCTGGTGATTTCCAGTGTGTTTCAGTGGCAGCGTCTATCAACAGATCCACTACTGCAAGCAGTTGGTGATGGGCAAGTCTGGGAAGTGGGGGTGGGGGGTGGGAAAAGGGGGGCAGGGTCCAAGCCTGAGGGAGTGGCGCCATCTTGTGGACAAACAGTCATCCTCTCTCTGCAATCAGGAGCTTCAGGCGAGAGTAATCCAACAAGCCAGTTTTTTTTAGAGAGAGAGAGAGATCAGGCTTGGACCGGAGGCCGAGGTGATGGCGAGGTGTGGCTGCACTGACACAAAGTGCGGTGACCTTAGCGTGGCGTGGAGTTTCTCTTTTTTTTTTGTTTTTTTTTTTGAGTCTGGTCTGCTATGCGCAGTTTAGATCAGTCGTTGTTTCACTGCAGAGCCCTTTCCAACACACAACAGACCCGGAAATGACCACCTCTAAGGATTTCACAATGACTTTTTGTGGAAGGTAGAAGAACCAAGCTTAAAGATCAAGCTAACATGCATAAGGTCTTCAGACACTGTTTTGCTAAAAGCCATCAAGGCCAACTTTTTTCCTGAAGACGAGTTCAAGAAGAAACCGTATTTCTTTTCTTTTTTTTGTTTTTTTTGTTTAAACACTTCATCTTTTGAAAAGAGGAAATAATAATGGCTTAATAGCTACATCATTCTTGCACTTGTGTTGCAACTACCTTTGGTAAATCAATCAACGAAAACGACAACAGAAAACCCTGAAACGTACGAGTCCTTACATGTTCCCCGACTGAACTTAGCATTGTTCCTTTAGTCTTTAGCTAGCATTTTCTTCTAGCACAGGTCACCCCTGTAGGTAAATTTTCTCCCCTTCGGCAGCCTCCATGTTTGTCACATTCACAGCTCCACACCACACATCCACTAGCTCCACTCTGGATCCACACCAAAATCCTTCAAACTCTTCCGAAAAAGACCAAAGTCAAGACAAACCAGCAAGGCAGAGAGAAAAGAAGAGAGAAGGGAAACAGAAACAAACTGACAGGAAACAGAAAATCATCGAGTCCTGGCGAAAGAGACACCAATGACCAAGGAAGATTTCAAAATGGCCGCTGCCATCCGGGCGTCGGGGGGTTTCACCGCTTCATCATTTTGGAGACGAAGCTGGCGATGGCGGAGGCGGGTTGATCGGGGTCGAGCTCAGCGAACAGGTGGCTGACGTTGTCTGTTGTGCTTCCTTGTTTCCGTGCGACGAATCCAAAAAGCCTGGAGGGATTGACAAAAACACGGCCTGTTGTTAGGATGCGTCTGTGTTCTCGCAACACAATAACCAAGCAACCAAGACCTGAATCATTTGATAGTTTTCTTAGATGCATAAAAAAACCTGTTTTTCGTCATATTTCTGCACAATAAAGTATTAAACTTACTTCACTGAGCCACCGCCTTCTTTGCCCCATCTATGGAAAGAAAATACAAGATTATTTTTCAGCTGAAACAATCAAAATATTTTTTTCTTATTAATACTGGGACATATGGGGAAAAAGTTTCTTACTTTCTGTCCTGGGGATCAGTGTCACAGTAGGTTACCGTGTTGATGGGATAGTGTCGCCTGAAGAAAAGTCTGCAGCAAAAGAAATGAAGAACACACACGAGTTATCATAGGTAGTGAGTGTGTTCAGGAAAAGCTATTTGTATCTTGTGTGGAGGTTATTAGTGCCATTCTGCATCTGTTAAAGCCACCATATGTATTTTTATATGATTAAAGCATCTTTTTGGCGAATTTGAGGGCAATTTTGTTGACAAAATCTCACTGCAAAGTCTGTTGCTTTCATTTTGAATGTCTGCCATTTGAGTGTCTTCTTCAAGCTGACCACTTGGGGGCGCCAAAGTACTTTTTTTTTTAAACTTTAACATGCGAGTTTAACAATATACGCATATGGAAAAGAAATATGAAAAACTTAGCCAATAGTAAATGTTTATGTTTTATATATAATGTTTGTCTAATAAGTCTTATATATTTTGTACCTTTTGTTGAAATGAACCTGAATCTCTACATCTCTGTGCATGTATTATGATCTGTATTTTTGAAAAGATTTGTGCAAATGTAAGATATGTAAAACTGGTAAGTGTAAGGTTTGCTACAACTTTAATAATGGCATGTTATATCACACAGTTTGTGAACTTTGGCCATCCAAGTGAATCTCTGCATCGATCAGAAGCAATCAGACAAAGAGCCTTGTAAATAAACGTCTTTTCTACAGGAGCTACTTTTGGTGTGTGGATCTGTCTCTTCCTTGCATGTGTCGACTCACTTCCTCTGGCTGTCGGTGAGCGTGATGCCTTGCGTGGACACTTTGAAGTGGACCGTGGTCGCGGCGGGCAGAGGGTTGGTCGCCAACGTCTGAGTGATGGCCTTGGCGATGGCCTGAGGCCCCGTGAGAGACTCCATGTCCACAGAGTTGATGTACAGGACGTTGCACGCTAGAGGTAAACAAAACAGAGTCGCTGTTAAATCAAAACAGACACGGGGACGAGATCAGGGTGCATGCAGCTTAACGTGAGGTGACGGAGGCTGCAGTATGAAGCTTACAGTGAAGAATATGCTGTTGTTAAGTTTCTCATGCACTGCACAGTTGGTAACTTTCACATTTAGGATCCCTTCAACAGTCCGTTGACAGTGACTCAATATTTTGTGCATGCACGTGAACTTTTTTTCCTCTAGGTTTCATCTGAAGTTGCTCTCAGATGCAAATAAAAATGTAGAAATGACTGTGACTGTTTCTGTGAGAGCAGGCATCACTGCATTCACATTCAGTTAAAGTGCATGATGGAGCAGAGCAGTGCAAACCAGTATTTACCATGAGCGTCCTCGGGAACCTTTTGAACTGTAAGGTAAGGGTGACAGTGTGTGAACAACTTAAACGAGTAAGAGGTTTTCAGTAGAAACTATAAAAATGGGTTTGGAATCGTATTTCTTCTATTTTTCACAGATTTTCTTTTCTTTTCTTTGCATATTTCATATTATATTCAATGCAAAACGATAACAGTACAGAACAACTCAAACACTGTACAATTAGCTGAAATAGTGAACACAATAACTACTGGAAGAATTTAGATGAATTTTGAGCAGATTATTTTCTGGGAATGTTGCATCAGAGATAAGTTATCTTGATATTTCTGGAATTCTCTACCTGTATTATGTTTTTGCTTTAATTTCAAACAACCATGGATATATCATTGGCTTCTTTTACAAATTAAGTGTTTTTTTCCCCTCCCTGACGCTTGGCCATTGTTCTAAAAATTTTCTTACACCCCTTGAACTCTTAAAATCAAGGAGGCCTTGCGACCACACCATGGAGCTTTGGCGACCCCTAGTGGGGGTTGAAACCCCCCAGGTTTGGAACCAGTGCTCTAAACTGTTATTAGTTACATGGAACTTCATCTAATCAGTACTGTGACTGATTGGCAAGAATCCCTGTGGCCCCACTGTGAGAGTATTCACAGATGCTTGGTGGTGTGATGAGGTTAAAAACCTGTGGAAACCTCTCTCTCTCGAATTGCAGTGAAGATTAATTTAAAGTTCCTCTTGCTTACCGGCTCCCTGCTTCAGAAGCTCAACAACTGGATCAGTGGGGGTGGCAAGTTCCAGCGCCTCTTCATTTGGGTCTGTGAGTGACAGAATAAAACAGAGAAGAAGAGGAAAAAGAACAGCTGTCAAATAACAGTTGTGCAACACAGAATAAACAAACAAATGGCTGTTTAAATTGCAATTAACACCATTATCTTCATCTCTAAACACTGTAAGGGTTTTACCTTAAAATGCAAACTCAAGAGATTCATGAACAGACTGTTGCTTGTTAACTTTAATAAATACTTCACTATGTACTACTCCACTATGTGATAAGTTTAATTTTCTACAAAAAAAATAAGAAAAACATAAGGAATTGAAATCAATAAGAGGGTTAATCTGACCTTTGGCGGGGATCATCAGCTTACAGGGCAGAGCCAGTGGAGTCATCGAGTGTTGGTACACCAAAGCAGAAAGACAACCTGCAAACACCGAGTGATCTCTCTGTTAAACTGGATCACTTCGATATCAAATGACAAGCTGATCTACGAAATAAACTCACCAAAGTAGGGCTCATTGGGACAGCCCTTCAGACGGACTCCTTTGGCGCTCGTCTCAATCAGGAAGTGCCTCACCAGCTCGTTAGTCATGTCACCAACTGGAAAAAGAAACATTTCGACGAATGAAATCCAAATAGAACAACTGACCCTTCCTAAGTCCTGCCCCTTTTTCCTCTGTACTCCAATAACAGTTGAGCAACCTGGTATCTGGCAGACCATCGGTCAGCTTTCGGTTCTTTACCTTTTTTGTTCTGTTGGATGGTCGGTGGTGGGCAGGCCACCTTCATGGCCAGGCCGTAGGCTCCGCGGAAGGAATGGCTGTCCCTTATGATGAACGCCCCGGGCTCCCTGTCCTTCAACAGATTGATGGCTGAAAGATGGAGAGAGGAGGAGACCAAGGAGGTGAACAAGAAGACGAAGAAGAAGAAAGAGGAGGGTGAAGAGATAGGAAAGGATGAAGCAGAAAAGGAAATGAGCAAAAGGAAAACAAGATGAGAGTCGTTAATTAAATGAAACGGACGAGAGGACAAAAGGGGGATAAACAGAAGGACAAAGATGATGAAGAGAGAATACACAATCAAGCAGAGAATTGCTGTCACCGTTATTTTATGCTCTTTCACTCCGAGATCAATAAATTCATTGCAGAGGATTGTTCGAATCATCTAATTCTCACCTTGCTCTCTGGAGATGTCGGGCTTGTACCAGTACTTGGAGGTGTCCTGGACAAACTTGACATTCATCTTAATGTCTGGATAACCATCTGTTTGGACCAGGGAGACAAGGAAAGCAATTACCGCAGAGGACACAAACCTTCTGTGAGCTAAAACATCTTCTCATCTTTCCGCTTCTCACCGTATATGGACTTTGAGACGTCTGGGAGCGTGTGTGTTCCAGACAGGTTTGGCGTGCTGCCACCGCTGGCCGGTGTGGGCGTCAGGTTCTTGTTGTCCGTCCTCTCCGCATCTCCGCTGGACATGTGCCTCTTCTCCGGCAGCTGCGGGGAGACGGGGAAGGCAGGCGTGGGAGGCGGTTGGGCGCTCCCCTGACGAGAAGCAGCCCCCAGCTCATCAGGCGTGCTGTGGCCGCTCGTTGCCGTGCGGCGCCCCATCAGAGGGCTGGGAGGCACGCCAGCGGCCGCTGTTTTAGGGTTCCGGCCAATCAGGGGGCTGGAGGGGACGCCGCCAGCTGGAGGCGTGTGTCTGGTCAGCGAGGGGCTGGCTTGACCCAGGCGTCTCTGGAGGGCGGGGCTCGGAGGCGTGTTGGTGGCCACTGTGCGGTGGAGGGTGTTGGGGCTGCCGGGGACGGTGTGGACACCCATGATGTTGACCTGGGAGCCCTCGGGGGAGGCGGGTCTGTTGGAGTAGGAGGGGGTGGGGCTGTGCGGGGCGCCATCTGAAGATTCAATCCTCCTTCTACTGACAAAAAACACAAACATAAACTTGATGCAAATTTTCTGGCACAGATATCATGACAAAACAACCTTGAATAACACTGCACATTACTAACTATTGATGAGCAGATTGCCTATTGACTATTATGTGATCTGATGACTCACCCATCAGCACTGTGGATGGGACTGCTGGAGGACAGAGGAGCATTGAATTGTTGTGCTCTGGGTTCCCCAATATTTCGATTATCTGTGGATCACAAACACAGAAACACACACTCAGTCAGTCTCAACTTAGCGTGTCACACAACATTTTTTTGTCCAGAACCAAATGGGGTGCAGTTATCAGGCATTGGACCCAAACAAGAAGTTGGAGTTGGATAGAAATCAGGAATTATTCAAAAGTCATTCTTAATACAACAAACATTCTGTGCTGGGATGCAGAACTGAAAAGGAAAACACAACAACAACAACA
>JAJHUR010093111.1:0-19950 GCA_027495735.1 Lutjanus campechanus
CATTTATTCAATGATTTTTAATATCACTGTAAATCTTATGCAGAAATCAGAAAATCATTCTTCATTCAATCATTCTTCCACAGCTACCACAGTTCTCAAAGACAAACAGTATTATTAATTGATTTTTATTATGTGTTACCTTCCACAAGAAGAAGACAAAAACTGCCAACAGCAGGAGCAATGCAATGACTGTCAGCAGGATGATCCACCAGGCAACTTTGGTGAAATATTCAATCTTTCTCTCAAGAAACACTGTCAGTTTCACCTGTAGACAAAGATGTCATAACACTGATTGAGGTACATCAACAAACTTTGAATCAATAAGAAGCAACAGTAGTGTGGAGCTGCATCTCAGTGTGTGGATAGCAGGATCTCGAGATCATGTTAGTTACATCAGTGTGATTTTAGTTTCTAGAGTTTTATGCTGAGAATGTAAATGAATATCTAACCCTGAGGAGTAGATATGTCCTCTAACACAACATATGTTTGCATAAGATGGACACAAGCAACATAACACTTCTGGTTTTACCTTTGTCTCAGGATTCCCTGGTTTGAGTCCAATGTTCTCTGGAGAGTTTGTTAAACTGAGAGTAGCATCCACAACAATGTCCAGGTAGTTCAAAGAGCTGTAGTCCTGAGTGGGAGAGGCAAGATATGTTGTTGTTGTTGGACAGGCTGGCAACGAAGCCACAAAGCTACAAGTCAGATTGAATAAGTTTTGGACGTTAAGCCAACAAAATTGAGGCATTAAAAAAAAATAGATAGAGCTGATTCATTTCAAACGTATGAGGAAGGCAGTTTAACAGAAATTAAACACCTCTGTGAAAGTGGTGTTCCAGAGGTGTGAATGCAGAACCATCTGTGCAGCACTGTCCAAACCCAGCAGAGGGCAGCGTAGCTCCACACACTTCAGTCCATCCGAGCAGGTCTGAAAGACAGCAGAGACCTGAGGCTCACATGGGACATCTGACTTCTTTGTTCTGTATTAATTTCTTAATTGATAAGTGGTGGTTGAACAGACATAATCTAGGTATTCACATCACTTAACAACACTCACTCACTCTATGTATCCCTGGTCTCTTGCACACACAAACAAACACTCCCCAGTGTAGCCTGGCCGTAAGACCTCCAGTGAGTTGAAATGTGTTATAGAGGGCTGCCATTTCTCAAAGTTACCTATCAGCTCAAACCTAAAAAGTCATCCTGAAGCCACTGAGAGACATATATGGAACCTTTTCACCCTCTAACAGCGCTTACAAGACCTTTAGTGTTATTTAAAAAAAAAAAAACGCTTCTTTAAGAAAAGTGTTCTTCACAAGCGATGGTTCTGAACAGAACCTCAGCCTTTCATAAGGAACCCTTATTTCTAAGAGCGTCAAACATGTGACGAGTGAAGTTGGATGGAGATTGATGACACCTGCCACACCTGTCTTCCACTCCTGGAAATATTTCAGACGAATGGGCACAGAGAAATTAATCCCACGCAGGACTTTGAACTGTTCAACCAAGTCGGGCACAGACAGAGTTAGCACGAGTCTTTTTGATAACTCCTGCTTCCACACCGCCCTTGTTTTGCTCATGGCTCACTCATCAAGTGATAAGAACCGACCATAGAGCTTGAAGATCAGTAACCTTTGTTCAGGTTCAGCTCAAGATCTTCCCAGGGTTGTTAGGGGACATAGAGGGGTAGTGTGAAAAATAGCACAATGTTGGACCTGAAAGTAGCAGAACAGATGTGTTGCAGGCAGCCACAATTCAGTGGAAAACTCTACAAACTGGAAAACTCTCAAAAACACCTTATGCTTTTGTTGTTTGACAACTTATAGATTCACATATAAAAAGGCACCGACTCCCCAAAGCCTCTTAACTCTCTCGACCTCCCCTTCGATATGAAAACTTTGAGCTTCATAATAATAATTTCCTACCAAGGTTTTGTATTTCCGTGTCGTTGGAAGAAACGAGAATCCAGCAGCAGAAAGACCTTCGTGTTCAGCTTCACGTCTTCTCCTGGAGGGCTCATGCCAACCCTTGACACCAAACATCATCAGGTTAGATGTGTTTCATACAGGCGTTGCTTACATTTTAAACAATAAAATAAAAAAAATAGAGGCATATTTATTACCTTCACATCTTTAAGTGGATTGACCTCATTTGCAGGTGAGCAGGGGACAGACTGAACTCCTTTACTGCTGATATGAGTCAAGTACAGAAGCCATTTTCCTGCAGAGTTCTCCTTTGGCCAGAAGATGTTTAGTGAAGCGTTTGTGAAAGATTTCAGAGGTCTGCCCAAATTTGTTATCTGTTAGAAAAATAAGACACGATAGTTTCCTTTGACCTCTTAAAATGCAATTAAAGGCATTTTTACAGTAAGACAGCAACAAATGAAGGCTCACCCTAAATTCATATTGAATCGGAGTTCCAATTTCATCCACTGATTTTATGGCGCTCTCACCCTTCAAGGTTTCCCCAAGCGACACTTGAGAGGGTCTGACCAGTCTGACAAACAAAAACACTCCCTGATGTTATACTCTTTGATTTTTTTCACCAATATTTCCAAAGCATTTTAAGCCATTTTCAAGCCTGATGAAAAAAAGCATTAGCGTTAGTAATAAATTTTAAGAATGAAATCAAGAATCAGTGCCTACCCATACACTTGCAGCTCCAGCTCAAAAACCACTCTGGCCAGTGCCTCAGCTGGTTGTATTGTCTGCACACTTGACCTGCATGACAGACGTGATTAGTGATAATCACATACAGCACATTGATCACTCATTGGCACCAGTTTGCGCCGTTTTCACTCTACTTACGTTTCAAGCTGCAGAGTGACGTTAACATCTTTTGTACTCAGCGAGATGCCGGATGTTGTGAGTACGACATAAAAAGTAACCTGATGGGAACAAAAATAAAACACAATAGATGCACCTGGTCGAACACACATGGAAGAAAGTGAACAGTGTTACTCACCTCTGCGTCTCTTTGGAGAGGGTTTCCCAGTTCACAGTCTATCAGCGTGCCATTGTCATTGGCTTTACAGCTCACTTGTTTCTCCTACAGTGGTAGAAAAAGTATTTAGATATTTTACTTAATTTTAAAGTACTAACAGCACACTGTGAAAATAGAAAGTCCTGCATTCAGAACCTTACTCAGGTAAAACTATGTAGTATTATCAGCAAAACTGACTTTAAGTATCAAGGGTAAAAGTACTCCTCAAGCAGATATGATGTTTTTAGAGTAATATTACTGTTACTGTTGTAATGCCTGTGTTGCATTTCCCTGCTGTAGGTGTTTATAGTTGTGCTCATTTTAAAGGCATAATATGCATCATTTTCCTACAACAATAAAACAATGTCTAGACTCAGAAACATAATCCCTTATCTTATCTGCAGAGACCCTCCGCCCGTATTGCTCATTATTTTACTGTGCTCAGGACGTTTAACATTGATATTTGATGTCCTGAATGAGGGGAATGAGACACAACAACAACAACAACAACAACAAAATCTTTCTGATGTTTTACAAACAGCTCAAACAAACCCTACTGATTCTATCTTTAACTGCTTTGTGTTCTGTTTAATCTAGAGCAATGAATCATATGGGTGATATATTTCATGGATATTTCAATAACAATAACAGCAAAGAACAACTGATAAACTATACAATTAACCCAAACATATGAATTGGATGAATTTTGAGCAATTTATTTCATGTCAGTATCATCAGAGATGAGTTTTCCAGATATTTTTAGGAACTTGCAATTCTGTCTGGATTATGTATTTTTTAAAATAAGTATCATACATACTTGATAGACTTCTTTTTTCTTTTCTTTTCTTTTCTTTTTTTTTTTTTTTTTTTTTTTTTTTTTTTTTTTGGACAAAATCAGTGTTTTCTTCTCCTATTCTTCTATTACTTGTTGGGTTGTTTTAACTGTGCACTTTTTAATGCAGTATGAGGATGTTTAGCAGAGGGTGAAGTCTCTGTGACTTTAAGCCTTATCCTGTCCTTATCCTGTGCAATATCCTTTTAGTTTATATCTTAAATAATGACCTAAATGTTAAAAATAACAAGTTAATTCAGTTTTCCTCACAGAAATGAATGAACTGCTGAGACATATTCTTACTGTATGTATGTTTTTAAAAGTATTCTTACACTCCTTAAAATGGCTTTGTGATCCTATTGTGTGAAGCTTTGGCGACACCTAGTGGGGGTTGGGAAAAACAGCCCTGTTTTCAGCTCCGTGACTAAACATTTTCCTGCAAACCCAAGAAGGTTTTTAAATGTGTTTAACCCTTTAACCCTTAGTTTACCTGAAAAATACCCCCAATTACCAAATTATATGCAAAGAGATACCTGATACATAAATATTCGTACATACTGTTCTTCCTCTACAGATCACTTGTTTACTCACCGCTGTTGTATTGTAGACAGTAGAGGAGTAACGGAGAGTATCTGGGAGACTGATGTCTAACTGACTCTGGTGTGCGTCATCTCCGTTCCTGTTAGTCACGGTGATCTCCAGAGCTATGTCTTCTTCAGAGGGAGTGATGACTGCAACACCATCGTCTCTGCAGACATGACATAACCCCAGATGAGTTACCTATAGATTTGCTTTTGGTTAGTTTTGACTCATTTTTTTCCTCTTACCTGGCCAGTGATGCGAAAACATCCTGATTATTTTGTGTTTTTCTGGAGCAAAACTTGTGCTTTAGCTGTAGGTTACTTTGGCAAATGTTGTCACTGCCACAGCCCTTGTTTATCAAGGTAATCTGTGAAAAAACAAAGCAGAAATGAATTCTCTCACACAAATAGACACTAAATAATTTAATCCTCACAGTTTCAGACAGACACTCAAGGACACATTCGTACCTCTGAGCCAGCGCTCTTTTGCTGGAAGAGGTTGAGGACAGGAGTGACCTCAGTCTGATCTGCACTCGGTAACAGAGACATAGTGACAGAGACGGGGATACTGCTCAGTCTGTCCCTGATATCATACTGGAACAAAAGAGTTTTTTTGTTTAATGTGAACACTGTGGTGTTTGATAGCTCTCTCTTATTTAAAGGGTCATTGCACAATGAAACAGTACCAGAAGCCGTAGTTCAATGATCCTACAGATTTCTCTCCTTTGTTCAGGCAGCTCCAGTGGTCCTCGAGATGAGCCCACAAAATACACTCTGGGATGAAGTCTCACTTTTCTGCTCTCAGCGTCAGCCTCAAAGGTGTAGTTGAGCGCTGTGAAGGAAACATAAGATCAGCTGACAGTCATAGGGATACCTGCACCCACTCAACCATTATTGTCCCAACTGAGGTGTTTTACTTTTATTTGAGTATTTCTATTTTCTAGATTTTTAAACTTAAATTTGGCATTTTAAATTTGTGTTTTAGTCCGTGTCACTTTGTCATGCAAGAATCTAAAAAAAAACCCATCATAGGCTGGGCAGTGGTGGCCAAAGTTAGAGAAGCAAGCTTGGGACCGGTAGGTTGCCAGTTAAATCCCCCAACCAGCAGGATAAATCTGGGTGGGGACAGTGAAAGATAGCGCTTGCCCCTCCCTCATTACCGCCACTGAGGTGCCTTTGAGCAAGGCCCTTAAAGGGTATCTTTGGCCTTTTTCAGCCTGGCCCCTATTTTCCCATGGTTTTGTCCCTTTTGTGTCTTAGTCAGATAGCAATTTTTAAGATGATCTAAGTGAGACCACTGCAGCTTTCAGTCACAAAATGGGCTGCAATGTAATCCCTATAGGCAATTGCACACCTTGAGAGTACATCCACTAAAAGTACTTGTTTTGCCACTGACAGGCTCAGAGACAAAATTATGGAACGGGTCCCCTCAGACTTTTTCTTTTAAAAATGAGTTGAATAAGCTCTCACCAAAGCCAAAACAGTAATTTTGTCATTGTAAAAAAACAAACCAAAACACTTCAAACTTGAAGGAAAATGTTGCCTATTATGCGTGTATTTTGACAGTACAAAGTTACCCACAAGGGTTACACTGTAGGTTAGTTTTACTTCTGACAGCTGCAGAAGATAGTTCTTATCATTAGTCACTTAGGCACATAAACATGGGAGGATAGGGTGCAGACTGAAAAATACCTATATTGTTTTAATCCATCTTTATATACTGCATGTCAGTGGTGAAAACTCTTATATTTAGTATGAGGACAACTTAACTGAAAATAAGGAAACTTACTGAGTTTAGGGTTGAATGATGCCAGATGTGCCGTGTAGGAGAAGCACGCCTGAGCTATAAAAGAACTTTACAGAAGTTTGCACAAAGACACATTGGATCAAAGGCTGATACGGTTTCAATTGGTTCATGTTGGCATTTGTGTTTTTGAGCACCTTACCATCTTTCTTTACCACATTGTTCCTTTGTGATGTCTATTTGATTTGGTGTTACCTTCAGAGTGGTGCTGACACTGACCACTGGTCTTGCTCTGCAACAGAGAAAAAGTGATAGGTTGAATAAATTCACTAGTTTGAGCTTTGTTATGAGAGAACATGATAATTACACTATAAAAAACATTTCACTTCATATGCCAAATTGACATCAGACTGACATGCTTAATGGAACCTATTTACTCTGCGCTCCAATAACAGTTGAGCAAACTCTGTACTTTGCGTCAACTTTCCCTATTTCTTGTAAAAGCAACATATAGGGTCACATCTTAATTTAGCTAACGCTAGAAAAACACTGGCAAACGAGCTTGTTGATGTTATCAAAATGTTTGCTAACTAGCTAGCTATTGATTGATGTAGATGTAGACTAGCTAGCAAGTTAGCTAGTGATTTGCAAGCATTAGCTAACTTAAAATATGAATATAAGTAGCCTTTCTCCAGAATTTGGTTTTCTTTTTTGACATACACAAGCCAACACATAGCATATGTCAGCACAGGAAACAGGAAAGGAGAAAATTAACTGAGGTACCAAGTTTGCTCAACTGTTATTGGAGCGTGCAGAGTGAAAAGGGACGGCTCCCAGGAAGGGTCAAGTCATGAGTGTTTCAGGACCTGGCCACTAACTTGCACTATTCAGTGATCTTTCTGAGCACATGCAGAAATGATTCAAGAAGACAGCAGTTTTCAATCATCCTTTGCACTCCACCATAACTATAATTTATTTGAGGATTTAAAAGGGCTGTGTTTGCTTTAGGCCCCAAAATGACTAAATCCACCCGTTCATGTAAGAAGTAAGCAAAGGATGATTTTGTAGAGTTTGAATCTGTGAATCTGTTCTGGGTTATATTTAACCTGAACATTTTAATGTCATGTTAAACAATACATCTCCAAAGCTCTGGTCCTGGGTTTATATATTGGAATATATTTAAAGTTTTCATAAAAAAATCTTTTTTGATTGAAATAGGCACCCGTTGGACTGAAAAAACAACAATTCAAACTGATATATTTCTCTTTTTTTCCCAAGTGTTTGTGCTGTGGCTGTAAAATTACCTGTAAACAAAGACAGAGTCAGAGAGAGATCCCACAGCCAGGTCAGGGTACTGATTGTTGTCCACGTCCAAGTTGCCAGACAGAGAATATCCAAACAGTGTAACTGTTTTAGATCCTGGTGAGAGGACCTGAAGAAGACAAAATATGAGAATGTCATTTTATGTTCTGTTGTTTTTGCTGTCTAAATATTCCCAACCACAGTTTTGAACCTGTGACCTTGACACAACAAGCTCCACAACCTCACCTGTGCTGGCTTTTCGTGGATGCCATCTGATGAGCCGTAGTAAAGGTGTACTCGACCAGGACCATCATACGGTGCCCCCACAGCAATATCTGTTAAGACAGTTCAGACAAAGTGGGCCAGAAACATTTACCAGTGTATCCTAAGTTTCCTTAAAGTCTGTTTGCAGAAAAAGTTCTAGCAGGACTAAAAAAATACAACATATATTTAATATTAAAGTCACAACCTCCATAACCATCTTGATTGATGTCTCCTACGTTTTCCACTGCGAGGCCGAACATGGACTCTTTAGGTCCAAGAAGTCGTGTTGGAACAGTCTTCTCCCAGTTTCTTCCTTTATTGTTGATATAGATGTAGACTGCACCTCCAACCAAACCATCTTTAACACAGAACTGCGGAGCTCCAACAGCGAGGTCGTCCCACCTGCACATACGAATAGAACACAATTCAAGAACAATACAGGAACAATCTCATGAGTAATATACAGGGACAGGGATGTTTGTTTTGGCAGAATGTGTCAGTAGTGATATGAAATGTGTACAAAAGGTTCAGTGATGTAGACTGTTTGTACAGTTCATAATGCCAACATGACAAATCGCTGAATGTTAATGCAATTAAGGTAGTTACACGTGTATTTTAAGGGATAGTTCTGAGTATTTGAAGTGGGGGTTGTATGAGGGACTACCAGGGTAGGAAACTATGCATAGCTGTGGACAGCGTCAGCAGCACAATGTTTTCTTTGTGTTTTTTATTTGAACATATTTTTTGGAAACTACTGTTGTATGAGCCAAACATCGCTCAAATATCTCCAAACCCACCAGACTCCATCGGCAAAATCAGTAATTTTACCTCGCAGAACACAGGAGTTGCTGGTCTTCCGCTACTTGATCAGTTTGTTTGTTTGTGTTATTATTTAACTTCAGTGTTTTAAAAGATTAATTTATTTTTTAGATTAGTAATTTTCTGGAATAAGTTTAATAGCTCTTCTTCTCCGAACCTTCTCAGTTAATCACTCTAGAAATATTTTAGTTCATAAGGACACCAGACAAAACTTGCAAATTCAAGGTGAGGTCTCACCAAGGTTTTCCGCGATGGCAAAATAATTTCCTTGCTTTAATTTTGCAAAAATTCTTCCAATTAGCTTGGAGTTTGCCTTTATGACATGTGTGTTGGAATTAACTTTTACTTTGAAATCGAAAGTGTAGGATTAATGGACTGACCAGTATCCCTCTTTTTAGGTCATGAAAAAAGACAAATCAAGTGTCTACAGGATATTCTAAAGTAAACCTACCCATCACCATTGAGATCCACCACTGCCACATCGTAGCCAAAGGAGGAGGCCAGGCCTGGACCAGAGAGAACGACCTCCACAGACAAATTTCTCCGTGCTGCAGGGTCTGCTTTAAGAAACGTCACCTGGCCGCTGTAACCTCCTCTGGGCGCTCCGGATACGACGGTCAGTTCACCTTTCCTGATGAGGGCCAGACCAGAGTCAGTGGAGAATCCTGGAGCACAGAATATAAAGCCGAATCTCTTTAATCATTGGATATAGGAAGGAAGATCTAACTTGAAATGCCCTAACTGACTTAAACCAGACTAGAAACTGACCCAGGTAGCTGTTTCTCTGGAGAGGAATGAGGTTTGGGTTAAACTGGTCAATATCGCCAGTCTCACGAGGATCCTCACTGGGGAAGTACAGGTTGTCCAAAGGCTCCATTCGTACAATTCCTTTAAATAAAAGAGCATCACAGGAGAAAACACAGAAGAACAAATTTTAAGATGACTTAAACAGATAGATTTTTGAGTTTTGAGCCCAACTCGAACTCTTAATTTTTAAAATTATTTTACCAACTGCTTTTTGTGAGATAATTTACTTTACTTCTCAGGATAAACTTGAATCTTTGAGTTTTAGAAACTCACAAAAAATGAACAATCAACTGTCTCTTTAAAATGCAATAAAAGGTGAATAAAAATATAAACTGAAACTCATTTCTGAACAGTCTGGCTGGTTAATGATGAAACAAACACCTGTGTACTGCTGTACACGTTTATTTTTACCTTTCCACTGGTACGCTCCTGGTGCTCCAAATAACACAGACTTGTTGTCCTTTGCAAAAGACGCCCCATGACCCTGTTGGCAGTATGCAAACCAGTCCTGGTCCCTCTGACGTCTGGTCAGGTGTTCAGAATCACAAACTACCCTCCTCCACGTCCTGTCTTCATTCCCGACCTGCAGGTCGTCTCCTAAGATGTAACACTGGCCCGTCACAAGGCGGGGGACATACTGGCTCGGGCTCGGGCTCCACTGCTGGTATCGATGCGCACAAGTCTACAAGGGAAGGATGTGAACATTACTGTCGTACCAACACTTTGTTGTACCACTTTGACTGACTTTTAACGATTATTTCCCCCTCCCGCTCCACTCAGAAATATATTTTTCCTCATGGTCCTACAGTTGAGTGTTTCAGCTTCACTATGCAGAATGATGTATGTGCAGAGTTTGACACTAGAAGGCCGTTTTCATGTATATCTGCTAAAAGTGGAAAGTTTCTCTGTGCTCTCTCAAAATCTGATTTTAAGGGGTGGACCTATGAGTATAATTTGTGGATTCACAAATAGTTTGGAAGTCAATCCTGATCCAGTTCGCAGAATTTTTCATTAGTATGAACTTTACCATAAAATATTGAGTTTTTATTCTTAAAATGATTCAGTTCTGTTAACAGTGCAATGAGAGGAGTGGATGAAAATTCTTACTTGCACTGACTGAAAACATTTGAGCTGGCTTATTATAGCAATCCAAATATTGAAGCACTGGATAACCTCCAACTTGGCAGCTGATGGCCTAATTTTTTTTTAGTACTACTAACTTATTTGGATTTACAGTGCAAGTGTGATGTAGAAACCTGAAGCTGCCAGTGCACAGACACTGAGAATGGACTTTACAGTGAAGTATGAAACAGCTTGTGTCCAGCAGGAAAACTTCAGAAATGAACAAAATGTGCATATTGATAGATTGTGGAATTTTTTTGAAAGACTAGATGCCTTTTTTAAGGGTTTTAATGTGGATACTTTTTCCAGAAAAAAGCCCACATCAGACTATTTGTATACATGTCCTAAAGCAGGTCTGGAAGGCGTCTTTGAGTGTGGAGTGTGTTGCTTACCATCACATTTTTACCAGGACCTTGGCTCGCCACTCTGACTCCCATCCACTGGTCGTTTATGCCTTTACTATCAAGGAACTCTAGACAAATAAAACAATTGCCACCTCATTGTCAGGATAATTACATTACATAAAAGAGTACTCAGATCTGTTTGGAAAAGCAAAGCGTAAACTCCACTATCTTCAAATCCACGGCTTGATAAGACTTTCTATTTTGCGGTGATGATTTGATTGGATATTTTGATTCAAACATTCTTTTTTTCCTTGGCATTAACAGTTGTGCCATTTTTAGATCAAGTTTGGACTTGTTAGATCAACAGACCTGGTTTTATACCCTGACATCTGCCATTTACATTTTAGGTCAAGTGTGATATAACAGCCAGTAAACTTGAAATTGAAAGTTCATTCTGATTGATTTAATATTGAAATTTTGACACCCCATTGATAAACTGATACAAATAAAGGTTTATGGACTTTTCTTTACTCTTTGTTATTTTTGTGAAATATTGGATACTCCTTTTTAGCCCTCAAACAATTATTTAAATGAAACCATGTGAGACGTTTAGAAAGAAAAACACCTTTTGGTGTATAGTAGACATTGCATTTTTGCAACGGGTCACAAGTAAAAAAGATTTGAAACATTTGTTAAATCTTTACCAGTGAATTTTATTTGATTAAATTCATCAGTTTTTAAACCTTAAACTGAAAAGTAATCAGTAATTCCAGCCATCAAATAAATAAATAATAGCAATAATAAATTAAGTAACCTAAAATGAATACACATTCCTCAAAATTGTCCACTTTTCATCACTAATTACATCACATTAACCAGAAAAAGATGTCTCTGGATAAAACAAACCTTCATTATCAAACTTGATGGGCTGACAGCGCTCGGATGTTGTTGTAAGATCACACTGGTAAACAACACCTGTAACGTTCACTTGGTTCTGACGTCTTGCTCGCGGAGCTCCGACTAACAACCTGGGGAAAAAGCCCTCGGGTAAGTCAGACACAGATACAGAATTTGATTGAATTTACTCAACTAATAATCTCACTCACAGGTTCCTTCTGGCAGGTTTGAGCTGCTGGTGAAAGGCAACAGAAAATCCAAACAGGCTTCCAGGATCCCCATTTCTCTGCAGCACATTCTGGGTGTCCAGATTGAAAGCTGCTACCTCAGCAGTCTGGAGGTGCCAGACGCTCCACAGATACACCATGTGCCAGTGCTTTGCCATGATTTTGTTGACAAAAATGTATAATGTGCTCCCCCTCATGCTGCGCCTGTGCTCTCCGAGAGCGCAGAGTACGTGTAAACCCTCATAGAAAAGGGATTGGCCTTAGCAGGTGCTAACTGGCTCACTGTACACACAGACAGGGTGTGGTGGCAAGAAATTTATCTTTATACTCCAACAAAGCTGCAGTGTTCAGCTTTATGACCCGATAACTGTAGTTAATATTAACCATTGTCTGCTTTGATGAGAGTCAAATGTGAGACACGCCCTCTGAGCAAAAGTCTTCTCTGCTGGGAGCGAGCTCAGCGTTTACCGCCAAAATATTCAGAAAATTAGACACCATGTTGTGACTTTAACGGGCTCTGCAAAAAGCAAAGCCAGGCATGCACATGGCTGAATACACAAAGAACTTGTCCACATTATTTACCTGTCATTCTCTTCTGGGAACTTGTGACCTCTTGTTGAGGAACACCCTGCTGCTCACTGATACCTGAGAACTACCCTGTAAAAGCTCATTTTCTCCCACTGCCTATAAAACATAAACAAACAGTCATTCTTTAGTGCTTAAGCTGGAGGTAAGCAAAACAGTCACTTTCTCCACGTCCCGTTCTAATCTTTCCTTTGTATTCTACATGTCAGTTTTTTATAAAAAAAAAATCTTCTTATCCATTATATCATAAATCTACACACTATAAATGCCAGTTTTCTTTCTTTCTTCGTCTTTGTCGTGGCAAGCAGTCAAAGCACAAAAACACAGGTTCAAAGTTAATAAAATATGCATTTATTTCCCCCAAAAAAATAGGTTTTACAAAACAAATAACTGAAGGTAATGAAATCAGAGTTACAGGGCCCTTAAAAGAGGTCAACAAAATATAACTACTGAAAAATAAGGCTGACAAAAACTAGACAGCAACTCAACTAACAGACCAAACAGAATGAGACACCGGTGCAACATATATACTGGCTGATCAGACCAAATTTAACACACAGGGGGAAAACTATATAGACAACAAATAAAAGTAACACAAAGAAACCCTAATCCCCCCCACGATGTCAGAGCTCTTGGTCTGGTCTGGTAGAGGGCCTTCAGCATAAAGCCATGCTCCGCCCTCAGCTCCATCTTTTGTCTGTCTCCAACCAGGAAATACCCTGCAGCAGCCAGGTAACTCAAAGAAAAGAGAAATGAAACAAATGGCAAAATGACAAACAATGCAAACTAAATGTGTGCACTCCATCCAGAAAACAGTGTATCGTCAAAGTGCTAATAAACCAGTTTTTAACATAAACTATGTGTGTTGAATGTAATTTAAGTGACTGCAACTCAAAGTAAGTGAACATGAGGTAATGGTGTTTGTGAGTGTGTGAACGCTTCAACATTTTGTGTGGCTGTGGGCATCACAGTCTTCAAATGTAAAACAAATAAACAAAAACTGAAATGTGACTCACTGATTTGTTCTGAGGAGGTCATGATAGTTTGGTCTGATAGACTGTTGATGTGAAGTTTGCTGAAATATGTCTACACTCTTTAACGTATCATGAAAAGTGAATTTTTACAGAGAGGCACCGGGACATTATACTGAAGGCTTCAGGGGATTAAAACCACGTTGTTTCACCAGGTGGCACCAGAGTATTTGTTACCAGAAGATGTTGTGTTCAGATGTGTCAGGCCTACAGATCTACACAAATCTGTTTAGTTTACAGTCCAGTAACTACAATCACCATTACAGTTGTACTTTTCATCTATTCTTTGTAGTAATAGTTGTAGTTGAGGCAGTAGTATGTGTAGTCGCTGTAGTCGTTATTGAAGTAGTTGTGGTATTATGGTTGTATACTTAAACTCAGGAAACAGGATACGGCTGACCCACGCAAACCAACACAACACTTATTTATAATGAAACTAAATGATATGTGAGTTGGTGTTAATTTAGGAAAGAAACAAGTTCAGGGGAATCAGTGGGCTAAGATTCATGACACATACTCAGACGTTGGTGTGAGTTTGGCTCAAACTTTCAGCAGCATCACATCGCTGTTCAACTTCCTGTCTCTCTAATGATCATGACATTTAAAAGAAAAAGAAAAAAGGACACAATAACTGATCTTCTACTAAAGCCTTATGGTCTGAGTCACGTCAGTGCCCTATAATTAATTTTTTTTACATGATATTCTTTGGTGGATTTTTTTTTCACACAGTGACAAACAAACAACAACACATGGAAAATTTCAGCAGCTGTGTGGTTGTGCGGTCAGAATGAGTGGGTCTTTATTTTTTTTTCTTGTCAAGCTTTGAGTTTCAGAGCAGGAGGCCAATATGTTTTAAATTGACAGTTCACCCCAAAATAAAAAATATGCATTTTCTCTCTTACCTCTTAGATAGTTTTGGCGTGAGTTGCAGAATTTTGGAGATACTGATTGTAGAGATGTCTGCCTTCTCTTGAGTATGATGGAAGAGGATGCCACTCTCTCACAAACACACACACACGCACAAAAATACATATTTTTGATTTGGGGGTAAACTGTCCCTTTAAAGCCTTTTCAAACTAGGCAGGTAGAATAAAACAACATTATCATTTTGACAATGAAATAGAACAGCTTCCAGGAACAGGCAGACACGCGCACGCGCGCACACACACACACACACACACACACACACACACACACACACACCCACCCCCCTCAGGGCAAGTTGGGCGTTGTGGTTCTCTTCTGCTTTAGTTGTTGAGAGAAGAGCTGAGTGCTGCTCAGTCACTGTCCCAGCTGCATCTGTGTGACAAGTGCAGAGAACTGACACCACTGATTTGCACACATGCCTTTTTTCTCTGCGCTGTAGGTTCACCTTATAACTCAACAGCCTTCTTTCCATCTGCACAAAATTACTGTATTGTTATACAGTATAATATGTGTATGTATAATATCACAGTATTGTATATATGATATAATCTCAGCAAATACAAAGGTAGTTTCACTACTGCTCATATTGAACCTGCAGTGATAACATGAAGACGGTAAAGACAGAGTTTGACAGTCTGGGGAAAATGCTTATTTGCTGTCTTGCAGAGAGTTGATGCTGATGAAGATTGAAACTCTCATGTCCCTATTGTGAATATGAAGCTGCAGTGTGACAGTGTAGCTGCCCATGTTTGGCTGTTTTGTAGCTGTGTTGCTGGTAATGTGAGCATACTGTAAGCCCCCCCCCCCTCCTTTCTTCTGACTGGCCAACTTTTCAGAAGCCCCCTGAGGGGCAGAATTCACTGTATGTGAGCGTCACACACATGCAGCCATGACACCACAAGTGTCTGGTGTGTGGACTGCTGGGTGGTGTCACTGACTACTGTACAAAAACAACTTTATTAAATGATTTAGGTGAAACTGGATTATATTTTATGGAAAAAATATAATCTGGTATTCCCTGTGATGTCCTTCGACTGCTTTGCCTCAATGTTTGGCAATTTACAGAGTTTCCTGATGGACAAAACTTTAGTTATTGTTAGCTCAGACTTGCTATGCAAGGCTACAGCACCCACTGTTTCTGAGCACACTGGCTTAGCATGGAAAATAATGATAGGAGACCCTGACTATGATGATCTTACTCTTTTATTTGACCATAAATGAGATAATAATTTGATTGGAAAAACGAGGCAGCTGGAGCGTTTTTGGGGGCATAACTGATTACTGTACACAAGCACATAAATTTAAGATTTTTTTTGTGTGCTTATTTTGGTGAAACTGGATCATATTTTATGGAGAAAATATTGTCTGGCCTTCCCTCTGATGTCCTCCAGATGCTCTGCCTCAACTGCAGATAGTTTATGGAGTTTGCTAATGGACAGAGCTTTAGTTGTTGTTAGCTGTTGGCTACTTTAGTGACCAACTGCTGGTTAGCTCAGTTAGCATTGCAGCTCAAGACTGGGAGCTCAAAACACTGTGGGGAGTGCACGGCTAAGTAGCAATAGTTGTTAGTCACTTTAGTAAGAAGTAAAGATACCTGTCCAGCAGAATCTCTGTAGATCACAGAGAGCTGCGCAACCACAGGACATCAGAGGGAAAAACAGAAAATATGATACTTTGCCTCACAACCAAAAGATTACTTTCTGTGAGACAAACTGAGCACGAGCACAATCCACAACAATTTGACGTCAACTAGTCATCAATATGTCTGGGGTCCCCTGCTGAAAGCGTTATACCTCCGCGACCCGATTTCGGATAAGCAGTTGAAGATGGATTGGTGGATAGATGGATGGGTGGATGGATAGTCATCAATAGTAGAAAAAAAACGCAGGAAATTTTGAATTCAGGGCAGTCTGAAACCTGAGCCTTTGGCCCGAGGAGATTACTTTTAATTTTTTTACATGACAGAAAATAAGGGGAATCATAATAGAATCCTTTTAAAGTGCATAGTTTACAACCTCAAGCTTTTCAAGCCGTCCATATTTTCCTGTTTATCTTGAAACCCACTTTAATGTTGCAGAAAAGTAAATGAAACCAGTCATGAAAGGGTGGTTATTTTACTGCTTTTATGATGAACTGGGTCAAATACTGTATGTTTATGAAACAAACTTGAGACACTTGTAACATCAAAAGGTGTTCAAAGTCAGGCTGACCCAAATGTCTGGTTTGATTGGTCTGAAGATTGGTTTTTACGTCCCCCATACCCACCACTGATGAAACCAGCCGGTATTCAGCGTAGCTGGTAGAATCGGTGGTCTTGTCCCTTTTCTTATCTGCTCAACCACACGTAAGACACAGTTCTGTTGGTGTGCAGACGTGATGCTGAGTTACAGTAGATAGTGAAAATCATTGTTTCAGCCCACAGTGACATTAAGTTAAATCTGTTATAATCTAATCATGTAAACTGTTTTGTTAAACTGTTATAATTTGACCTCATAAACCTTAAATGTTACAAAATGTTTCATGAAAAGTTGGTTAAAATGATTCAATCAAAGTTATAAATTGATTTTCAGTCTACTGTTTAAAAACAATTGCGACTGCATGGGCTTGAGTGGTTAGTACTTTATTTTTTAGACACTGACTGAAGCAAACTCATGGTTATCCCAGAAGACAGAACTCAGAACTGACAGGTTAACCATCTTTGCTAAATTTAGGCTGCGGGGGCTTCGTGTGTCGTAGCTACATATCCTGTTGATGCCCAAAGCCGTGTACATTCTGAGTAAACATGTTTGGCGGTCTGTCAAAAGCAGAGAAATGGCCAGCCGCAGCCTACATCTCATAGCCTAGCTGCTGCGTGTGGCTTTGCTTGTTGTTACACAGGTACTGACGTGCAAATACCACAGTGCTGAGAAAACTGAAAAGGCACAAGGTCTTATTTTTAGGTAGTTGCATGTGAATATCTATTGTTAGCATATCTGAAAATAAACTATTTCCAAGCCTCTAATTCCCATTCAGTTAAAAACAGGATGAAATATGCCAGGTTTTGTGCTTTTGTGACAAGATAATGTGCATTTATTTGACATAAATTCAAATATCTTTTAACTGTACTGATGTTTGCTTTGTCTTTGCACACTTGTAGCAAATTAAGTGCTATTTAAAATACCTCTTGAGCACAAATTCACACCATGTGACTAAATACTGAAAGTTTTTGGTATATGAGGCCACTAGTTCATCCAGGTCCACTTCACTCATCTCAGTGCTCATCACTGTGTTTACACAGTAAATTGGGTATAATTTGAAATCACAGATCAGAGTAAACACTGGTCTTGCACTCTCATACTTTCCTCTGCTGTAGATCAATTGAAGTTATTTCTTCCTAAATTCATTATTGCAGGAGAGCTGATAGTTGTGTGCATCGAAAATATAACTTTTATCATTATGCAGTAGTGATATATGTGTTTTCAAAGTAAAGGCAGATTGAGATGTGTTACATGAGCTCAGATTGACTTATGTAAGATGAACTCTAGGCAGCGTCTCGCCTCTTTTAGGTCCTGAGATGAGAACAGGCCTTCTCTGAAGTGGTAAAGCCCACCAACGGACTTGTGCACAGTAAGCTTTTACCATCAAAGCACAACGCTGGCTACCTGATGCGCTTTTACTGTAGGTGCGGGGAGGAACTCGTCTCACAGGTCAATGTGTTTGTTTCACTCTCTGTTTCAAAAGGAAGCCTTAACGGAAACACATTTTTAACGCTTTTCTCGTCTATGGGAATGCGATTTCTGTTTAAACAACTTGCAGCAGTTTTGAGTTGTTCTAAAAAAAATGTATTAAATAAATATTAATACAGGAAAAATCATCTGAAACATAGTTCCCAGTTCTCGTAATTTAAGTAACTATTATCAAATCTGGTCATGCATTATATTATTGCAAGTGTTTGTTGGTGAAAAGCTGATGAGGCTCGAGGCTGAACATGTTGCTTCAGGTTGGTCTGAGTATGTGTTTGGAGGGGGATGAAGGCACATTATGTTATATCCCTCCAGTGAAGTGAATGATTATGCTACATACAGAGGTGTGGAGTTGAGTAAAATGACTCAGACTCAAGTCAGACCTGAGTCACAATGACTTTAGACTTGACAAAATCAAAGAAGACTTGCTGCTGGACTTGGACTTGACTCATGACTTGAAACTGACTTGAAAATAGTGGACACATTCCCCCAAAGCCTAAATATTAAAACATGTGAAACAAATGAATTCATTTTCCTTAATTTCCCAAGTCAACTATTGTTAACACTGTTCATTCTCAGCAAGTCGACCCCCTATCTCCCAAGATCCACTTTGTTTTGAAACAGGCTGACAGCATGCAATCAGACTGCAGGTGAGAAACATGAAGAACTAACCTTACGTTACTATTGGGAAACATGTAATCTAAGATCATTTAGTTTGAGTACAGGAACTTTCTAGTGGTCAACAAAAAATGAACTGCAGTATGCAAAATGTGTGGGTTGAAAATTAAATATGGAAACAAAAACTACCACCATTGTTCACACATTTGAAGTTGCACAAAGGACGGTAAGTCAAGGCTAACATTGACATAGTTTGTGAGCAAATGCTAGCTAACTTTAGTTGAACAACCAAGCAACTTTGTGAGATTAGAAACTTACCGTGCTAGTATCTCTATGAGACTGTACTTAATTACAGTGGTGCTTTGAGCTAAATTCAAACATCAGCAGGCTAACATGCTGACAATGACGATGCTAACATGTAGATATTTACAAAATATAATATTTACCATGTTCACCATTGTAGTTTACCATCTTAGCATGTTAACATTTGAAAGTGAGGTAAAAGTGAAATGAAAACTTTGACCTGCAGGTGGTGCTAGATGAGACGTCAGGTGGCTGCCAAAGTTGGCAGGATTCATCTTGTTGGGACCATGAATTTCTGTCTCAAATGTGATGGCAATCTGTCCAATAACATATTTCTGTCTCGACCAAAGTGGTGGACTGACTGACTGACTGACTGTGACAGAAACACAAGCCCTGACACTTTAAACTACTGACATTTTTGGGTACAAGATGTGTGTATATAAAGGGGTTAGTTTCTCAGGGACTGTAAACTGTGAGAAGCGTGACCTGCATTTTAGGCTGTGATTATTGATTATGAAATATATGGCACAAATTATCATCAAGCCACACATTGCTACACTGAACTGCATGATGTGTCTGCAGCAGTTTGCCTCTTTCATGACAATCTGTGCACTTGTCTTTTTTTTTTTTTTAGCCCTGCGCCACCACTTCTCACCTCTCAGAGGAATGCGTGAAAACCTGCGGCTTTCTCTGTAAATGACCTTTAAATGCCTGGCTGCAAACATTAAGTCAGATAAAACATGATAACCGTACAATAAAATGAATTAAGTGTTTGTATTCTATGTGGCTTCAGTGATCAGTGTTTTTGATCTCTGCATAGATCAAAGGGCGGTGACAGAAGTA
>JAJHUR010093112.1:0-13666 GCA_027495735.1 Lutjanus campechanus
AGAAGCACAGACATATAAAACAGTTTATTAAATCCTTAAATCAATCTGACTCAGCAAAACAACAATAAAAGACATGCATGCAGGTACAATATGATGCACATGTAAATACTGTGGTTCCAGTCAGAAGCTGTTAGACTTTAATACAGATACATTTCTATAGTTATAGTTAGTTTGCAAATTCAGCACCATTAAGTGTGAAGCTGATGTTCCTCACATGATCAAAAAAACAATATGAAGAAGAGGGTGATTGTTTGATAGACAGTTTATTAAAGGCACAGTTCACCCCAGAAATAAAAAGTGCATTTTTCCACTTACCTGAAGTGCAGTTTATCAGTCTAGTTTGTTTTGGTGCGAGTTAGAATCTCTACAGCTGATATCTCCAAAACTCTGTCTTCTCTCCAATATAATGAAACTAGATGGTGCTTGTCTTGTGGTGCTCAAAGTGCCAGAAAATCCTGTTGGAGCCATGTAATCTGATTTCTGTTAATATGTAATAATTCCTCCAAACACTACTGCTGCTGTATGTTAGAGCTGCACGGTATAGTAACAAAAAAAGAGTCATATTGTGATTATTTTTACTGAAATTGTGATTGAGATATGTAGTACAGTTAGTGGGAATGATCATTTTTGCATCACAATTTTCATTTTTACTGAAAAGAAAAACCAAAACATGTTGGGATCTGTTCCAAACAAACATTTTCTCTGGAGAACAAGAAGCTTTTTAGGTCAGAGCATCTCTGCAGCACTACAGTACTTCATTATAATCCTGCTGTCTCATACATTTTTCATTTTTCAGCGAGTTGGTTCTGGTTCTGTGATTTGGATCGATATATTTATAGTATCCGCACAAAATCATAAATAATCAGACCAAAATACATCTTGAATGTCTAACGCAAGTAGTAGGATTTTCTAAAAGGAACAGGGAGCTGATTTACTGTAAATCGTTCCTCGATATGAGTCCTTTATGATTTTGAGGCGTGTCAACACGAGGAATGTGAAGATGACTGGACTGTCTGGTTCTATGATGATGATCTGAATTAAGATGAAAAAAGTCTTGGCAGGCTGACACTCTTATGAACAGCTTTATAAGTCTTTATAAGTCAAATATGGACAAAATATTCAGCCTAGGTTTTGTAATCCGTTGCTTCCCTAATAATTAATGATATTTTTGTCCCTGAGGTGAGCGTGTCGTGTTCAAACTCACACTTCTTACATGGTACATTTGTCACAGTTACTGTCAGAAAACTGCTGTTATTATGAACAACTCAGACTCATTTCCTGCCTCAGCTGATGAGGCTTTTTAAACCTCTTGTTGTGTAACCTGTCACTTATGATGATGTCTAAAGGCGTTAAGGAATTTCAACAACACAGTGATGCTCTCCCTCTTTGAATCAACACTTTGTGTCATCGACATGATCAAAGTGAATCAAGTCATGTGTCTGCTGTTGAGCAGTTTGCATGATATCTTACGCTGGGTTATAATGCCCTCCATCATGCAAACTACACTAACAGTGACGTTCTCATTTTCATTTTTGTGTTGTGACCGCACCCAAACGCTCATAGTAGCGTCCTCCACTACTGAACAGAAACTGTAAGTGGATTGAGCAGAGGAATGTGGGAGTACCTTTGCTGTGAATGACAGTGAGAAAAGATTTTTAACTGATATAAGATTGGAATGGCACCGTAGTGTTTTGCTCTTTTTGCTTGGTTTGTTTACAAATGAATAGTAATTTCAGTGCTCTGTCTTTTCTGCCAACAGGTAAATTATCTTCTGTAGAGCTTTTTGCTGCAGAGTGACGGCCAGGATGATTCTGGCAACATTAAAAGGCATCGGGAAGCAGCTGCTGCGGGTGAAGGTTGTCGACTGCAACTCGGAGGAGTCTCACTTCTCTCGATGTCTCAACACGTTTGACCTGGTGGCGCTGGGCGTCGGCAGCACGCTGGGTGCCGGAGTCTACGTGCTGGCTGGCGCTGTAGCCAGAGACAGCTCTGGACCCGCCATCGTCCTCTCTTTCCTCATCGCCGCCCTCGCCTCCGTCCTGGCTGGTCTGTGCTACGCCGAGTTCGGAGCCCGTGTCCCCAGAACCGGCTCAGCTTACCTCTACAGCTACGTGACAGTCGGAGAACTGTGGGCCTTCATCACAGGCTGGAACCTCATCCTCTCTTATGTCATCGGTGAGACACTTTGAGACAAGATAAGACAGAACTTTAATAATCCTGAAGGAAATGGCTCCAAAGATACAGTAACATAAGCACAAAAACAACAGAGGATTAAATATAGTGTGTAAGAAGTAAATGCAAAAAGCTGTACCTAATAGAACAACAAGAGAAGATAAGTTAGGTTAAAAAAAAAAGCAAACTAAAATAAAATAGAAAAGTAATGTTGCACATGATGTTTAAAAGTAATATTGGACAAATAAGGAAGGAAGTTGAGTTGAGTTGGCTGCTTCATGAACACTTTCCTCTCTACAGGAACTTCGAGTGTGGCGAGAGCGTGGAGTGCAACCTTTGACGAGCTGATTGGGAGGCACATTGAGGATTTCTGCAGACAATACATGACCATGAATGCACCGGGTATCCTGGCAGAGTATCCAGACATATTTGCTGTCTTCATCATTCTCACTCTGACAGGTGAGGAGCAGCTTGCATACGTCGTGTTTTATCTCATTTCTGCCCTTTTTTCTTTGATTTTATCTTTAATATTGTCTTCTTTTTTTGAACTGCTTGCAGGACTGCTTGTCTTTGGAGTGAAGGAGTCAGCTTTGGTAAATAAAGTGTTCACCTGCATCAACGTGCTGGTGCTGCTGTTCGTCATCATCTCAGGCCTGGTCAAAGGAAACCTAAAAAACTGGAACGTGAACCCTGACGAAATCCTCAATATCAGCACCAACTCTAGTTTCAAGTGGGTGAAATGAAGAGCTTATTCCCAATAATATATAATACGCTTAATGACATTCCAGAATTGTGTTTCAAATAAGTAAATGTTTTCTTCCTTTTATTTCCAGCATGTCTAGTCCTCTACCATCAGAAGAAAGTCTTGGCAAAGGCGGCTTCATGCCTTTCGGCCTCTCCGGAGTCCTCTCTGGTGCCGCCACCTGTTTTTACGCCTTTGTAGGGTTTGACTGCATCGCCACTACGGGTGAGTAGTGTAGTTTAATACGTTAAAGGGATAGTTCGGATTATTATATAATGTGAGGGTGTATGAGTTACCTTTCGAGAGTCGGTGTATTAGCTACGGTAGATTTCAGTTGGCACGACTCCAGTTAAGAGAAGCAGAGAGGAGCACCAGCGTGGAAGCTAAACAATGAACTTCTCTGGTCAGGGTCAGCAACAAAAGATATTTTTAGGGATGTTCCTGGCAACTAATTTCCCTGTTGATTAAACACAAATTTTAAATTAGACTAGTCGATATCATATTTTAAATGCTGGTGAAATGTCCCTTTGCACTGTGCATTATAAACATTCCACATTAACCTACAAAACATGACAACAGCTCACTGAATGTTTCACCTTTTCAGACCGAACATGATCACAGTGCCTGCAGGTAAAAGACATTGTTTAACGTTAGCGGTGCTTGCAGCAGCAGCAGCAGCAGCAGCAGCAGCTCTGCTTGCAGGTTAATGTGTGCGTCTGTGCTGAATGTGGTCACACATTGTTCCAGTTCAGTGGTTATATAATCGGTTTATTATGTCGCAGTCTACATTCAACCTTATTTTCATTTTCCATATCAAAATACTGACAAACGAGTGGCTTGCGGCTGCATGACACCTAAGAGGTTAATTCTGTGGTGTATTTAGAGTATTTTTACCGCTTTACTTTGCCGTCCAACAGTCTTTTTCTGACAGGAAACCGCTGCTACACACAAGCCAAATATCGCTCTGTCCAAACCAGCCAAACTCCATACGCAAAATCAGTTATTTTACCTCAACATAGGAGTTATTTATCTAATGCTGCCTGTGTCTCTTAGTGTGTTTGTGTTATTGTGTGACGGTGGTGAATCAAAATTAAGCTTTTAAAACACCAAAGTCACCCAATAACACAAACTAACAGATCAAGCCAGCCAGTAGACCAGCAACTGCTGTGTTCTGAGTTTGCCTCTGTAGTTTGGTTGGTTTGGAGATGGTGATATTTGGCTTGTATAACAGTGATTTCCTGTCTGATAAGTACCTCACACAGCCCCACTTCAAACAATCTGAACTACCCCTTTAAATTGATAATCAGCATTACATGAGCTTCACTCTCTGACATCTCCGGTCATGTTTCCTCCCCCAGGAGAAGAAGTGAAGAATCCTCAGAGGGCCATTCCTATTGGCATCGTGGCCTCGCTGCTGATCTGCTTCGTGGCGTACTTCGGCGTGTCGGCGGCTCTCACCGTGATGATGCCGTACTACATGCTGGACAAGAACAGCCCACTGCCGGTGGCCTTTAAATATGTGGGCTGGGAGGGAGCCACTTACGCTGTGGCCATTGGCTCTTTATGTGCCTTGTCGACCAGGTAAGAGGCTCTTCTACTGCCTCTCAGCATGAGAGAAGCCGTAGAGCACTCAAATGTTTGCATGCTTTTTTTTTTTTAGGAATGAATAATTCATGTGCAGTACACAGAATATATAATTTTATTGTATCTCCTTTTGTTTCAGTACTTAAGATGATCTAGACTCAATAACAAAGCTTTCCTGAGATAATGAAATAATTAACTTGTGATCTCAAGATAACAGCACTAAAAAAAAAAAAATTGCAATCACACTTTTTCTCTGCTTCTGTTCTCATAAAACTTTTGCAAAGAAGATTTTTCTTGCAAGTTTGAAACCTGCATTGTTTACATTCATATTTAGATGTTTACAGTCTTCACTGAAGTTTTTCTACTTGGAGCTTTACTGCCACCTGTAGCTTGATGAAATAGTTTTAAACTGGCAGGAATAAAAATCATGTCACGTGTGCATTAATTAGTGGTGAGACACTCAGCATGTGTGTTATTGGGTGACTACAGGTCTTTAAAAGTCTTAAAATGTCTTAATTTACTAATAAATTGCCCTAAAAATAGTCTTAAACTCTGTTTGGGAAAATCTTAAATATTTATTTATTGAATGCTGTAAGCAGCACAATGTAAAATTCACTGCAAATGCAAAATGTCTCCACGTTTAATCTTTGTAGCATCAACAAGAGTTGAATTTGAATGTCTCTGTTACAATGTTTTAGGTTTTTGTTATTCATGTTCACAAACTAACCCCTGTTGACCACTGTGGTGTCTGTGTGAATGCTTTGTGCTACTGACAAGTTAGCCTTTAAGGCTTTCTGCCAGAAAGCCCATCTTATTTAGGTTTATGGGGGAAAAATCGTTGTTTGGGTCAAAATAACAAGATTTCTGTTAGATTTCTGGCATAGAGGACAAGTATTATTTCCACACTAATAAATGTATTTGGACAAATGTTCTTTAACTCAACCAGTTATCATTTTTCCTTACTTATAATTTGAACTGACAGATTAACTCAGTTTAATAATTGATTGCCATACCAATCACAGTTGACTGGAATCGACAGTATATGCATTTGTTGATGTGTGTTGACACCCTGGTTTTCTATGTATTGTTTTATAGCAGATTATAAGAGAAGCAGTGAATATTTGCTGAATATGATATAATCTAAGCTTATTTGCACTGCTCATCCTGAGATGATCTTGTGATTAAGAGTATGTCAACACTTCTGTCCAGGTTTTAGGTAGTTTTGGTCTGTGACTGTCATGGTTTGGGCCCCTTCATTCCAGTTAAAGGGATAGTTTGGATTATTTGAAGTGAGGCTGTATGAAGTACTAATCGTTAGTTGGCGTATTACCTACAGCACGCCCCCAGTTTGGAGAAGCAGAGAGGAGTAACAGTGTGGAAGCTAAGCAATATATTGGTGTGGACAAGGTCAAAACATATTTTAGCCTCTAACAAAAGGATCACCAAAAAAAAAGACCATGTCGATTTAAGTGAACACTGTATTTAGAATATTTTCAATGTTTTACTCTGCCATCAGACAGCCTTTCTCTGACTGGAAACTGACAAATATTCCTTTGTTCAAACTAACCAAACTCCATACACAAAATCAGTAATTTTACCTCACAGAAATCAGGAGTTGCTGGTCTACTGCTGCCTCAATCTGGTAGTTTGTTAGTGTTATTGTGTGACTTTGGTGACTGCGAAGTAACTTTTTAAAACACAGAAGTCACAAAATTACACAAACAAAGCAACCAATTACAGCAGATTCAGGTGGGCAGTGTAGATCAGCAACTCCGGTGTTTTGTGTGGTAAAATTACTGACTTTGTCTATGGAGTTTGGTAAGTTTGGAGAGAGTGATATTTGACTTATATAATACTGGTTTCCCGTTGGAAAAAGCTGCCTGACAGCAAAGTAAAGTGGTGAAAATATTCTAAATTAAGCACATGCTTAAACTGATGTTATTTGTGTATAGTAAATATATTATATTTTTGAGTTGCCAGTTTGCTTCGTATCCTACACTGGGACTCGTGCTGCTTCTCCAAACTGGGGGCATGTCGACCACCATCTACTGTAGCTAACACACTGACTAGTACCTCATACATCTTGACTTCAAATAATCCAAACTATCCCTTAAAGGGAAATCTTATAAACAATATTTTAGACAGTAGTGTGCTTCAACAGTCCCTCTTAACTGTGCTCTAACGGTGCATTCACTTGCACGGCATGCTGTTTTCTCTCTCTCCCGTACTAGTCTACTAGGCTCCATGTTCCCAATGCCCAGAGTGATCTGGGCCATGGCAGAAGATGGCCTGCTCTTCAAATGTTTAGCTAAAATCAGCCCACGAACCAAAACCCCTCTAACAGCTACAGTAACGTCAGGTGTTGTGGCAGGTGAGGTCATAACCTTCGTGCACAGGGCCTCAACACAAGCAGTCAGCCAAAATCAAAGACTGGTCATACAGCCTAAAGACAGTCCTGCAAATTTAATAATTATTCAGTTATTGACAACAGACTGACGGCATCCTGCATCGTTGATAAGGATGTTTTACGGTTTGAGAATGGCTGCAGTTGAGGCCCCGTGTGAAACCAGAGTTCTCAAATGTGTCTTTAAGTTAAAAATTTCCTCCTCCTCCTTCTTCTCCTTCCTTCCTTCCTTCCTTCCTTCCTTCATCATTGGTGTAGTCTCCTTGGTTCCATGTTTCCACTTCCACGCATTATCTTTGCTATGGCTCGCGATGGTCTGCTCTTCTCGTTTCTGGCACGTGTCAGTGAGAGGAAGACGCCCATCTTCTCCACCGTGTTGGCAGGGTTATTGTCTGGTAGGTAGTTGAGATGAAGGCAGAATCATCAGCGCCCTCTTGTGGAAGGAGGATGGTGGCGAAATCACCTAGACTGGGTTCCACCAACAAAGATTAATTTAATCCAAAATTTGTTTTAATCAGAGTTTTGCTAAACTGAGTTTAAAATGAGTAAATCCAGATTCAACATTAAGCAGAGCTCTGTTGCACAATTCTGAAATGATCCCTGTTTAGTAAATATGAGTTAAGTGATGTAAACCGTGATTAAATAGTTAAATCAATATGGAGATGCTTGCCTGCCCAAATTAGATGACATATGTTGGGAGTATAAATTGGAAAAGAGGAGGGAAAACCTTTCAATTGCTCTGTATTCCTCAACAAAACATTGCATTGTTCGCTAGCTAGCTAAAGTTAATAACATGTTATAAAAGTTCCGTTAGCTAAAAAGTTAAAATTAAAAAAAAGTTAGATTGTTTGCTAGCTTGCTAAAAGTTTAAAAAACAATACATTGTTTCTTAGCTGGCTAAAAAGAAACAAGCACAAAATGCTGAGGTGTTTTCTAGCTAGCTAAAACATAAAAAAGTACTTATTTGACAAACAAATGTTGCATTGTTTGATAGCTAACTAAAAAGTTTTAAAAATAGTATTTAGAGTAAAAACTAAACTGGGGTTTAAAGGGTTTAAATGTAATCTCATCTAAGTTAAACAATAATCTTTGTTGGAACAACCCAGCCCTAAATTTGTAAACTAATGGAGCTGCACAGTTATAGTTTGAAAACTGTTGATTTTAAAAGTAATAATTATCTAAAAATATATCTGTATTATACTGTGGTGAATGTGTTTTGTGTATTTGAACCTTTTGGACCCGTTTGAAGAAGTTTGACGTCCTTTATTTGTCTCCTGTCTGTCCTGCAGCCGTGATGGCGTTCCTGTTCGACCTGAAGGACCTGGTCGACCTCATGTCCATCGGCACTTTGCTGGCCTACACTCTGGTGGCTGCCTGTGTGCTGGTCCTCAGGTAGTCCTCCTCTCTCTGTTTATACATCAGAGGATTACCAGGCTGAATTACACCCGTCATTGGCAAGAAAATCCCCGGTCGGAGGCTAGTCAGACCAGTCAGAGCAGATGTGTGTGCGCGTGCAAGTCACACCTTCAGTTTCCATTTGATACCAGACGACTGATCTGAGCTGCTGCGATGATTCAAACACGCTGTCTTCAAACACGGGATAATGGAGTCTTTGAGCCACGGAGAGTTTAAAGTTACAGATGATTTTAAAGCTCGTACATCACTGAAACCTCTGACTTCCAGCCTTACTAAAAGCTATCAGCTGAATATATAGTATTTTATGCATTTCATGTATTTAATGTATTCTAGATAGCAGAAATGAATCCTAATCATCATCGTATTGATTTTTTCAGGTGGGCCTTTTTAAAGTGGCTAAAATACACTGCCTGGCCAAAAACACTGATATTTCGTTGGACCGCCTTTAGCTTTGATTACAGCACACATTTGACAAGGCATCGTTTCGATGAGCTTATGCAACGTCACAACATTTATTTCTGTCCAGAGTTGCGTTAATTTTTCACCAAGATCTTGTATCGACGGTGGGAGAGTCGGACCGCTGCGTAAAGTCTTCTCCAGCACATCCCAAAGATTCTCAGTGGGGTTCAGGTCTGGACTCTGTGGTGGTATCATGCTCCCTGCTCATTCAGTATATTCAGGCAGTGAGCTGACTTCATTTTTTGGGCTCATAATGTTGCTGAACTTCGACCTGAGCAACTGAAGCAACCCCAGATCATAACACTGCCCCCACAGGCTTGTACAGTAGGCACTAAGCATGATGGGAGCATTACTTCATATATTTGACCACATTTCTTCCTCGTAGATGATGGTTCACCACTATCCTTCCAGGTTTTAATAATGCGTTGGACAGTTCTTAACCCAGTTTTAATTTTATCAGTCTCCTTAGTTGTTTTCTTTGCTTGATGCAGGTCAATAATTTGACTCTTCTGAAACAGAGCAACATCTTTCCCACGACCACAGGATTTGTCTTCTGACACGGTTTAAGAAATGATAAACTGCTCACTGCATCAGTTAGAGTTAAATAACTTGTTAACATATTAATCACTGCAGAAATTATCCTGGAAGGATCTTAACTATTTGATCAGTTAAATCCAGGTGGTGACTTTTTTTTTTTTGGTCAGGCAGTGTATGTTTTGTTGCTGACCCTGCTTATTTTCCAAGCTGGTGCCTCTTTATGATTCTGCAGACTGCAGGTATGCTGAAAGCCACTCTCTAAGTCTGTCTTCGACCGTGTGTTTCACTGCCTGCAGGTACCAGCCTGAACAAACCAGCGGGGCGTACGAGATGGCGAACACTCAGGATGATCCCGACATCACCGAGTCTTTTAACGAGGGAAACATCGACATGATTCCGCAACCAGAGGACCGCTTCACCATCAAGAACCTGCTCAGCCCCTCAAACCCCGAGCCGTCCCCTCTGTCCGGGTTCGCCGTCAACATTTGCACCAGCATACTCGGTGAGACTCACACACACAGATTTGACTGACCTGCGGCTCTGTTTCAGTCTGGGGCCAGTTTGTGTCGTCAGATGTTGAATAATTCTCATCCTTTTACCTTCTGAAACAGTCGCTATTCATCCCCATGTGTCTTTTTTTAACCAACTAGAGGAGTTTGGTGGATGGGACAAGACATTGGACATGAAAAACTGCTGCTGTCTTTTCATTTCCTATCGTAGACCGACGTTTTTGAGTTTTTTAGGAGCATGACGGCGGTAATTCCGTAATCTCAACCATGTTATTGTAATCATGACGAGGAAGGTCCCTCCGACTCGGGGGTCTGCAACTTGCAGCTCTTTAGCCTCTCTCCAGTGGCTCCCTGTGACTTTGGCAAAAAATTATATGGAAATGAATAACAGTCATTTCTTTAACATTTTAGTTTTCATTTATCAGTGGTGTAGATTTTGTGAGTTTTGCACCCAGCTCTTAAGTTTTGAAAAAGTTTTACCAACTACTGATCTTTTGTTGAGATAATTTACTTTTCTTCTTCAGATCAAATCAATATTTTCAATTAAAACCATTTACTTTTTAGGCACCAAAGTAATGACAGATCAGGTTCACCGTTTATTTAAAGAAGAAAAGTAAATTATCTCAATTTAAGATTATATGTCAGAAAAACTTTTAAAGGTTTTCTTCAAAACTTAAGAGCTTCAGTTTGGCTGAAAACTCAAATCTGTTGCAGGTTGTTGCCTTGAAATTTTGAGTCGTCTCCGCATTTTATTCTTACAGTGTAAAGTGATTCTTACATTTAACAACTGTGAAAATATGTAGCCTACTCACCTAATTAAAAAAAAGTTTTATTATTTAGTCAAATGAACTACATCATAGCCTACGTCTATGGCTCGGTGCCTTTTCCTCTAAATTTTGGTGTCTTCTTGAGTCTCCATAAGCTGGCTATTGATGCCAAATAAATTCTCTCTTTTCCTCTGGGAAAAGAGAGAATTATAATAGTTTTTTTCTTTTTATTGGCCCAAAAAGGCTCTTTTGTTCGTGAAGGTTGCAGACCCCTGCCCTAACCACGATGTTTCATAATAAACCAAGTACTTATTCAAATGCAGACTATGATTTTCCTGAAAAGAGGACATTTTTTGTGCCTAAACCCAACTAAACCTGAACGACAGCATCGTGTCGTTCTTGAAAAGGCACAGACAAATGATAAAAAGCTTCTGTCATTTTGTTTTAAAGTATTTTATCGTGTCATCCTGGAGACTTGTTGGCTGTGAGCGATGAATTTTTCTCTCCATTATCGTCTCTTCTGAGTTTACAGCCCTTATCATTTCACCCACTTCCTCTTCTGTATTTTCTGCTCAGATTGCATCATAAATAAGCAAACAAGGTGTCTTTTTGATTCATATCCCTGCTTGTTTCAGTTTGCAGCTTTAAGCCGCTGTCTCATTCTCGTCTTTCCACCAGCTTCCTCATACAGAACCTCCTCTGCTGACCTGTCTTCCTCTGTCTTTATTTCGTCCCTCAGGCGTCCTGGTGTTTGTCTTCAGTGTCGTAGCGGTTCAGGGAGGCCTGGCCACGTGGTCACTGTCTGTCCTCGCTGTCATCATGGTGGTTTGTCTCATTATCACCTTCATCGTGTGGAGACAGCCGCAGAGCAAGACCAAGCTGGCCTTCAAGGTACACGGTGTTCTTTTCTTCACCTTCAGTCTGATGTTGTCAGAAGGTGATAAATGTGACGTGTAAATCTTAATAACTTCTCCTGTAGACTCAAGCTTTCATAAAAAGCTCAGTTTTATTGTATTTGAGCTGCTGTAAAACACAGTTAGAACAAACATCAACACGCAGCGAAAAGGGAAGAATTTCCTCATCAGAGTTTATTATTTATTCCAATCTGCTACGTGACTATTTCCTGGTTTCTTTACTCCTCTCTGACAGTAAACTGAGTATTTTTCAGTTGTGGACAAAAGAGGACAGTTGAGGACGTCATCTAGAGCTTTGATTGACATTTTTCACCATTTTCTGACATTTCATGGACCAAACAAATAACAAAGGACTAAATGAATGAAAGCAAAGATTCTCAGTTTGCTGTCAGAAAAGAGTAAATAATCCAGAAAATATTCACATCCAACACTGGAACTACAGAATGTTTCCTCTTTTTGTTCTCTTAAGAAATGTGGAAAAAAAACATAAATTGATCATCAAAATAATCGAGGATTAATTTAATAAACGCAGCATAATTGATTAGTCATTGCAGCTCTCAGTAAATACAGTAATTTATGTGAAAAAAGTCATTTGTGTGGATTTTAAGAAGCAAATATTGCATCAGAGATGAGTAACCCTGATATTTTTATGACATTGTTAAACATTTCTGTCTGTATTATGTATTTTTTAACTGATTTGTTTCTTTCTTAAATAATCTAAACTTTAAAAAAAAGACTATTTAATGCTGTTTCCTTCATAGAGACTAATGAAAGGCTGATAAAGGCCTTCTGTATATTTTCTTACACCTGTTAAAATCAAGAAGTCCTCACACCCCCCCTGTGAAGCTTTGGCGACCCCTAGTGGGTACCATGATCCTCAGGTTGGAAACCAGTGGACTGAAATGTACAACACCTCCTGCATTGTCATATATTTGTTGAATAAACTGTATTTCTCTCATCTTGTCAGCACTGTGGCAGCATCGTGTTAGTTCAAACAATTTATCTGACATGTCAAAGATTAGTTTTTAAAAATCCAGGAAAGTTGTGGCTCTTCTGTTTAAGAGACGACACAGAGTTTGTTTGTTTTCTCGGTAAAGGTGTTTCAGATTTCAGGTGCTGAAAGAAAATAAATAATTGCTCTTAAATATGTTTGTTTAATTTTCAGTGTTGTTTAGGACTGAGCCGTTATTCACAAGGTCGATGTCATCCGTCACTATAAGTTATCTAAGGTCGTGATGTTTTTATTCATTAAACTCTCTCCCCTCACAGGTTCCTCTGCTGCCGTTCCTCCCCGTCGCCAGTTTGTTCATCAACGTGTATCTGATGATGCAGCTCGACAGAGGAACCTGGATGCGTTTCGCCATCTGGATGGCGTTGGGTACTTTAGATTTTTGGGCCATCTTGTTAAACATGATCCCTATTGTGCTTCCGTTTTTGGATTAATTAACGTCTCTGCCGCCGTGTTCCTCCTCTGTCTGCAGGTTTCGTCATCTACTTCAGCTACGGTATTCGCAACAGCGCCGAGGCCGTGCTGACCAGCTCTGACGCCTACACGCCACCCTGCACGATAAAGGGAGAGCCCATGGCCACAGAGAAGGCGGCCTTCCTTCACAACACGCAGAGCGCCCCCGGAGACGACGACGAAGATTCCTGAGGAAACAGGAGGTTCACTAATCTTTTATCTGCACATCAAACATTGACATGTGTTAAATTTCTTCTTTAAATCCAGGAGACATGTGGAGACTTTCATCTACTCCTCCTGAGAGAGAGAGAGAGAGAGAGAGTCGTTTCCTAATTCTGGCCAAAAAATGTCTTTTATCGGACTGTTTGATAGATGCTTTAAAAAAGTAAAGGTTTAGTTTAAAAAAAAGTGAATCTCCACATCTGATAACTGAGATTTTATTTCAGAAAAAAAGTTTTTTCTTTACATTTTGATACGATCAATTTCACTAAACACAACAACAACAAGTCTGTGGACATCAACCAAAGACAAATCACAGGCTGCTTTAAAGGACCAGTGTGTAAGATTCAGTGGCATTAAGTGGTGAGCTTGCAGATTGCAAATAACTTGCATCACCCTCCCCTTCCAAGCCTGTAGGAGAACCTGAAGGGTCATATCTAGAGCCAGTGTTGTTTGTCCGTTCTGGGCTTCTGTAGAAACA